>ONZH01028819.1:1542500-1582500 GCA_900303285.1 Rhinella marina
TTTTTTTTTTTTAAAAAAAAAGGTATAAAAGAAAGGAAAAAGAGACTTTATTTTCTTTGTGGTATTTCTAAAAAGGACGAGGGTATCATATTCATAGTGGAATAATGTTTTCTTGGAAAACACAAAAGCAGATGTTCCTCATTAGGAACACCCATTGTCTACATATCACAGCTATGGACAGATAAATCTATCCTATTTCACCGGTACATTCCTATAGCTGTAAATGATTACAGGATGCTGCTGTGACTTCTAAACCCAAACCACACTATAGGCCGATATAATTCTTTTCAGCCATCACATACCATGTTTTATTGCAACCTATGGAAATTCCTGGTGTGATCCATTCTACTGTACTTCCACATGGAGTTTTTTTTTTCATTCTGCTCTTCCCTTGTTTGACTTCTCTGTACACAAGGAGCTCATTTCTATGTGTTGGGAAGTGAAAAGACTGATTGTGGAGGAAGAAAGAGGGAGGCAGGGATTACATTACTATGAAAACATGAAGCAGCAAACTGGAGAAGCACTGGCAGCCCAGAGGCTGGGTACTATGACTCTGCTTACTCTGTATCACTAATAGCATGCTCTGCAATGTATTTCCAGATGGTGCCATCACAGACATACTGCTGGTTGGCATCTCCGTGGGTAGTAATGCCCCCCCTCTCCAAATAAATTTGGCATTATTCTATAGAGTTTAGGAGACTTATCATTCCAAGTGTGTCCTACTTTCCTGTATGTAAGCCAGACATCTGTTTATCCCATTTTCTTTCATACAGAGTTGGAATAGCTTGAGATTTGGGAAAGGGGGGAAGACGCAGAAAAAAAAAAAACTTTTTGCCATATTTAACAGCTGCTGCTAAATTTCAAACTGGTAAGGTCCTATAGTTATGACAGGTTAAACACTTAGAAAAAAGTAAACAATAAAAAAGTAAAAAAATAAAATAAAATAAATAATAAGAATTGAAATAATAAAATAAATAATAATAATAATACAAATAAACAAACAAATAATAAAAATAGACAAAAGTAAAAATTTTTGAATTTTTTTATTTTTGAATGGCGGGAATACCTGACAATAGATTTTTTTTTTTTAATAATCAAGTAACACATTTTTGTAATTGTAAAACAGTAGCTGAAGACTGATTGGAGTTTTTGTAGCAAACAGTGTTTCCTTTCACTTCCTGTCTCAAAGGTCATAGAAAGCTGACCTTTGCTGGCAGCCCTAGTCGCTGAATTATTCATGTGATTGACTTTTTGTCAGTGCACACAGTTGTGCTCTGGGACATTTTATTCATTTACCTCATTTAAAGCGCCTTTCTGCACCTGTTCTAGTATTAATATCATGTAATTTGGGCCTAATGCCGATTTTGCTGAGCACTCATTATATTTTTTATTAGCTATATTTCCAAACGATTATGTATGATTATTACAGAGCCTTACAAACAGCAATGGGTTATTCCCCAGACCTTTTACACTGTTCATGTCAGGTTGTTTTCAGAAGCAAGAAGGGTAAACATTTGACCAGTTCCAGTCCTTTTTTTCCCATTTTTTTTCCTTTTTTTTTTTTTCATTCCTACCCCTTACCCAACCAGAGAGAACTTAGAGGGCTCTCCCTCATGGCTTTGTGAAAGCATGATTAAATCCAGCGCTGCGGAAGCTGTACAAATGCCAGCATTTATAAGGTCAATGCTTTTGTTAAAAATGCTATGTAAATGAGGATCTGCAAAAAGGGACATTAAATAAAATTAAATTCATTGTCTTCTTTAATGTCATTTACATTTTGGCTAAGCCTTGGCCTGTCAAGAAGGATTTTTTTTAAATAATTTTAATTACACATCACTTACAGATCCAAGGATTTCTTTTCAGTAGAATTTGGATAACCTGGGCGAAATGATTGTTTTGTTTAACTTTGGAAATGACAAAGTGTCATAGCATTTGCATAATGTCCCCCCAGGACGGTCAAACTGGTTTATTTCATTTCATTTTTTTTAACCTTTTCTTTCTTTTTTAAAACCTGGTTTATATCTAGATGATGTTGCGCTACAAGGTGTTGCATGGTTCAAAGACCTCCGTAATAAATTGTTATTTTGTGAGTAAACAGCTTCTCGGCCCTGTTCTCCCCTCTCTTCCGTAAATTTGGCATTGATTTCAAGGATATAAGAAAATTTTGATTAATGGCCGTGTTGCTGCTTGACACAGAATTAGTGAGTGAAAGATTAACACCTCCAATGTTATAAATGTAGGCCCGGAATAAGGTCAGATTACGGGTAATAACTTTGACATGATCTAAGTCATGTCAACATTACTCAGCCATCCTTGTAATAGTTAGGCAATTTGAGGACGCCCAATGGGTAGTAACAGCTCTAGTAGTCCTGGTGGCCAATTTGGGCCAATAAAGTGATATTTCGAGATCTGTTTGTTCATTCGTCATCTCGATTATATCACGATTTTTCTTGATATGTAGCAGAACCGAGTTGATCATTGATACTGTATCTCTAATTATATCCATTGTACACAATGCATCATATGTATTAGCCCATGCGTTTGGATGTAGGCAAATCTAATAGACAAGGGAGAGAATCCGCTTTCTTGTCTCGGCTGCGAAAGTTCTCATCATCTACATTTCAATTCCACATCAAAATTCAGAGCACTGCAGCCAACCCCACTAATTTTAAAACACTGCACAAGTATCCACTTATAGCCTCTTTGGTAATAGCAGATATGATAGGAAACACTCTCCGCTGTATTATTAGTGCCAGATCAAGTAGGGGTGACAAGGCGTGATTCTGAATTGAAACACTTTACGTCTCGAGATTAGCATCAGCCAACGCTGAAGAAACAGGGTCAATGACTGAGCCATGTTTCATAATTTTTTTTATTTTTTGTCTTCTCCTGCCTGGCTGCTTCATTTGATAGAGTCACCCAAGCCCTTGAAGTACACAGGCCTCTGGCATCCTTGTATTGCTTTAAAAAAACATATGAAAGCAGTATGTGTTTGTGCGGAAGTGGGTGGGTGGGTTTCCCGGAGAGCTCCTGTCAAAAACTATAGCCGTGAGTTACCCTGATATTAACCATTCTGTGCTTCTGTTGCGGCCTTATCAGGTGAAAAGGAAAGATACTGCAGGCCTATGTAGTTTTCTTTGATGAATTGGATGAGGCCATGGAAAAATCGACTGAGTTAATGTTTTTGGCCTAGCAGGAAGGAGTAATCAGATAAGGAATATGCCGGAGTTTTTTTTTTTTGGTCAGAAAGCGAATATGTTTTTCGACATATTCGAAGGCCGTGAACTGTAGTATAATGGATTTGTAACATAACATTAGGCTGTTCACTGGACTCAGTGATATTGTGTTTACAAGGCTATATTAGCTCCAATCTTGGAAGTCTCTTGCTTAAATAAAAGACTGTTCAAGAAATGGAACGCTGCCTTTAGTAAGTAAACTATCAGCTGTGTTCATTAGCGCAGTAATCTTTGATCTAGCAGCACAGTGCAACACAGCGAGTTCTGATTTTAAGTAGCGTGTTCTCATTACTTTCTAAGCAGTCTGTCAAATTATTTACTTAACGAGAAGTGGATGTTTTATTGTTTGCTTACTACTGGCCAGAGAGAAGACACGAGCGACACATTAGGGTCTGTGTAGGACTCCTTAATAGATGGAACTGGGTAAAACTTGTTGTTCATTTGTTTTTTTCCTGCTATATTATGACTTATGAGAATTCAGATAGGTCTATGTACTTATGAGGCATTCATGAAACCAACATGTTTTACACAAAGTATAGACCAAGTCCAGCTTGTTATTATATTATATATCTTACTCCATCTTTCTTTTATACTTCTTCCTATTCTTCTTCCTTCTCCTGGTCCTCTTCTTTCTTCCTCTTTCTCTTGCATCCTTTGTCCCACCTTTCCTTTTCTTCTTCACCCTCTTCATTTCAATTTCCGTCTCCTCTTCCACTTCTTTTTTCATGCTCTTCTTCAACTTACTGTTCCTTATTTTCTTTATCTTCTTCTTCCTCTTCTATATCCATTTCTCTTTCTTATTCATTGTATGTCTTCCCCTTCTACATCCTTCATCTCCTTTCTTTTCTTCATTGTATATATTTTCTTCCTCTTCTACTTCTTTGTCTTCCTCCTCCATTTCCTTATGCTTCTTCATTATATATATCCCTCCCCCCTCACTTCCCATTCTTCCTATCCTATTTCCTTCATGCCCTTTTTCTTCATTGAATATATTTTCCTTTTCTTCTTTTACTCTTCCTCTAATCTTCCTCCTCATCTTTCATCTCATTTTCCTCTTCTTTATTGCTTGTCTTCTTCTTCCCATTTCTGTCCTATTCTTCCTCCTCCATGTCATTTTCCTCTTCTTTATTGTATGTTTTCTTCTTCCATTTCTGTGTCCTATTCTACCTTCTCCATGCCATGTCCCTCTTCTTCATTGTATGTTTTCTTCTTCCTCTTCTGTGTCCTATTTTACCTTCTCCATGTCATGTCCCTCTTCTTCATTGTATGTTTTCTTCTTCCTCTTCTGTGTCCTATTCTTCTTCCACCATGTCATCTTCTTCTTCTTCTTCATCTTCTGATCTCTCTTCCTTCTTCCCCACTTCCTTTTATTCTTCTCTTTCTCAGTTCTTTTATTCACTAGTATCTTTCATGAAACTGTACAAACATATGTAAACATAGACAACAAACACAATTGCAACATAAGCAGTAACAGGTTCTTGATTAAGACTTGACACTTGAAAATTTAAAGTGGGATATAGAAGTGACATAAGAAAAAAATACTCAGGAGGCAGCTGGCCAAGTGTTTGTAATGCCATTGAAAGTGCCTGTTCCAATACAGATGTAGAAAAGCTGATTTTGCTTCCTATATACTCAGGGCAGTAACATTATTCTAAGTTAGGCCTCATGCACATGACCGTATTTTGTATCCATGTCTGATGTGCATTTTTTGAAGATTGCGCATTGGATGTCATCCATGTGCTGTCCACATCTGTCTGTATTATTGACAAGAGTGGTCATTTCTAGTGAAGGGAGTGAGAAAAAGTTGGATTGCACATTGAAAGCGCCCGTATTTAGCGGACCCGTGGTTTGCAGGCCGCCAATATGGACACGGCCACGTGCATGAGGCCTTATATGAATTGTCAAACTATAACTTGATTCTCAAGGTGAGAATGTATCAGACAGTTTTATTCATATGGTGGACATTGTTAAGGTGGTTTGGATTCAGCTGATGGTCTTTGCCGATGTTTTCAGCTTTGTCACACAGGATTCGCCGTTTTCCTAGTGGACATCTGAAGAGCTAGTTAAATAGTGTTGGTTGACTTGTTTCATGGTTCCCCTTCTGAGAAAGCGATTTGACAAGTGTTGTCGCCGAGACAGCACCACTAGGCCTCAGTTACGGGTTAAAGTCTCAGGAATGATGTTAAACTCACATAGAAGTCCTTGACTGTTCATTGTTCTGTGGGTGATTTAACCCATAATGCGGCGTGATGAATCTACCGGCAAATCTAGAGTGGCGTTCCTACAGTGCTGGCGTATTGTACCAGTGTCAAGTAACTTTATTTGTGGTTTTGGTGTGCAAACAATTCAGGCGCCAAAGAGTTAAATGCTAGAACTGGTCTGAAGAAGACAAGCTTTTTTGGAGGGGTTTTAACCCAGCCCTTACGTGAAAGGCCCCATTGCTTTTTAAGGTGACTGGCGGCATTCTGCAAAGTTTTAAATTTCAAATTTAAAAATGTTAATTAAAAAAAATGATTGCATTTCTATTATTTGTGCAAATTCAAGTGGCGGACATGTTGTCTTTGCTATGTTTAATGTATATGCCTACATGTGTTTATATGCTTTGATAATCGGGGCTTGAGAACATGCGTACATATACATTTTGTTTCAATGTATCAATTCCCTATGGCTTACATTTTCTCATTTACTAGTAAAATGAAAACAGAGAGAGAGAGACCAGCAGCTACGTACATGTGGTGAGGATTAGATAGCCCATGCTGCATTTCTCGGGTTCCTCGTAGGGGGGCTAATGATACACTTAAGACTCCTTGATTGTTGTGGCAGTGGAATATCTGATGGAAGCAATGGCAGATTAAATCACCAGTGATAGAAATTGACACTTTAGAGCAAGCCAGGAAGTGATTGACAAGGAAGGCTACAGGAAGTGAAAAAAAAAAAAAAATTTGGGAGCTTAACCTGTACTTGGCAGAGCTCGCAAAACTTGCACTCCAAGAAAATGAAAACCATTCAAGTCGAGGAGGTTGCCAGAACACAAGCTCCTCTTGTTAGTTTATCTTAATGGGGAATCTTTCAAAAATGTTTGCGGTCAAAACTATACAGACTATGAAACTGACATGGCGTTACTTGGGGTTTTCGCATGCAGTGCGCGGATCAGTGAAAATACTGTTCGGTGCTGCAGATGAATTGAATCAGTTGATGGAATTAAAAAAATAAATACAAAAAAACAAAAAAAACCCAAAAAACTGTGTTTTGTTTAGAGGGATAAAGGTCCTTAAGTGGTTTATATGATTACATTGAAGCCTAATGGACTTTTTTGTTCGGATGTACCTTGAATTAGTGCCCCTAAAATAAAAAAAAATAAAAAAGTGGCTTAAAGTGATACTTTTACCATAAGAAGGGACATTTTCTCAGTAAGCCATCCCTTAATGTGAGGTTATGGGTGAGTAAATCGAAAAGGCATCATTTGGAAATGGCAGCAGAGACAGTATTGTGTTTTCTCCATAATTCACTAGGAAATGAGTTTAACATGTGTGGAAAGGAAAAGACATACATTTGTGTTGTTGTAAGACATGTAGCATGGCCCTCGCTAACGGAAAGAGACGGCTCCAGCTTGTCTCTACTGAGAGACGAAACACTGCTACACATCTGGTGAGAAAGTGCAGCTTCTGACCTATCACTCACTGGACTCCTGTTGCCATGCTAGAACCATGGAGGAGCTAGTTAGCACTTAACATGTGTCTTGCCAGTGCTCCTAATGGTACCAGTTCATGCATTTGCATTCTCAGGACTCTACAGTGATACAAAAATTAGGAGCTTACATTTTACTTATTTATTTTATTTGCATTTCAAAACATTTTGAATTTTATGCCTACTAAACTAAATAAATAAATAAATAAATAAATAATAAAAATCCTAACCAAAAAGAATCTAAAAAGAATAAAATCTGGCTGGGTGGTTTCTTAGGAAATAAAGAAAATAACCAGTTCCAGGGGCTAGTAGTGTCATATAACAGTGACATATGTGCGCTGAAAGGACTCGGTTGATTGTGAGTAGTATAATGGACACTTCTTGTTCATGAATGCAGTGGTGGTGCTCTGCAAATTAACCCTTACACAAGCTCCAGCTCAGACCGCAAAGGCACAGAAGGCTCAATTAAGTTTGGAGACCAAAAAAAGTAAATCTAAAACCCCCAACAGTTGGAGAAGGGTTATTAATGTGTAATGAAAGGGCACAAGTTCCTTTTTTAAGTTGGGATAATAGCCAGGAAACTGAATTGGTGTTGGGTATTGTGAGGATTTTTTTTTTCAGCAGTCCAAAGTAGATTTACATTTTCCACCTTCTGTCATGAACAGCTAAAAGAAACTGAGGCCATTGGGATGGAAAGGCCATGTTTTTTTTTTTGCATTAAAGTCCTTAGCAAATTGGAACTGACCCCAATGTGCTTGGTTGAAGTATTTCATAAGAGTAAACAATAACGCAAAAATAAAAAATGCTAAATTGTACCCCCCATAGAAGTGTTGAGGACATATTGTCTTCTCCTTGGACACCATTGTATTCCTAACCGGCAAGAGGATAGTCTCCTCATGTTGGCTATTGGGTTTTATGAAAAATGATTAAAGGATGAAGCAATTGTATTTGCCCGGCAATGAGGCTTTTACTTGGCTGCGCAGTTACAACTTCTTGCCTCTAAAAACCTGAAATGCGTTGTGTTATGTTCTAACTCACTAAAGGGACTGTCCAGCTTTAATTGGATGAGTCTGTGAAAACATCGCGCAAACGTCTGCAGAGACTTATGAGTGGCATTTAATGAGAGAAACAAATGGGATTTTTCTGCAGTTAAGTATGAATTCACACCCACAGCATTTCCTTCACATTAGGCGGGTTTTTTGTAAATCAAATCAATATGCTTGGATTCTGTCATCCCCCTTGGTCGAATCTCCTCTGTCATTTATTTCTTGATATTCTGTTACTGAAATGCGGCCAAAAAATAAGGCGCCCCCCCCATCTATTTCTATTTTCCAAGTGTACTGTAGCAATTTGTCCTTTGACACAAAAAGATTGGGTTAGGAAACAAGGGATGGGGGGGATATTGAATTGGACATGGTGTTAGTCCCAACAATTTGAGGTCAATGGGCACTGATACGGACAAAGCAGTGAAGTCATCTGTTACTTGTGAGATGTGTGTATTGGTCCTTGGCTACAGCGAGACCCAAGGGAAGCCCAATGGATTCCGAAAAAGACGGAATAAGAACAATTTGTTACATTTGACACTTTGGTTCTAAATATAACAATACTTTTCCCGAAGGTCATTAATTTCAACCTATAAGTGACTTATGCAAGTTCATAATCTCTTCCACAGTGATAACAGGCCTACCTTGCAAGAGTAAGCCACTTTTTCAGTAATTACCCCTCCATACCTTGTGGCCCTTGACTGTTCTGTCATTATCGGGACCATCACTCCAGCGTTCACTTCCATTTATTCGGTATGAACCCTGCTTCCTTTCTAATGGGGGGAGGGAATTTTTGGAAGAAGCCTGTCCTTAGCTGAATGCATTCTTTTGGTAATGTAATTTCTTTAGGCTATTTGTCTTTACAAGTGAATCAATGTTCATGTTTCCTCAGACCTCACTATAATTACTCCCAGCAATTACTGCATCCAGAACCCTTTCTCCAGTCCAAAACACATTTGTTCCCATTTATTAGGCTGTAAGCAGTAACTAATTTACATTGTTTTAGAGGGGGGGCTTAGTGCTTGGGTAATTTATTGCATGTGCTGGAGGTAAAACAGAGTGGACCAGTATGCAAAAAATAAATACATTAATTAATAAAATAAATGAATAACTAAATAAAATGCCATGTATACACAAATACAAAAAAATAAAATAAATAAATAAAATTACATGTATACACGAATACAATAAATACATAAATAAGTAAATAAATAAATAAATAAAATGGCATGTATGCACTAATACAAAAAATAAAATAAATAAATAAATTGACATGTATACATGAATACAAAAAAAAAAGTAAATAAAATGACAATGCATACGTGAATGCAAATGTGTGTAGATATATATATATGAGTAACTTACTTATATATAAGTATTATTATTATTTATTTTAAAGCGCCATTAATTCCATGGCGCTGTACATCCGGCTCGGGTTACAAAAGAAAAAAAAAAAAAATATATAAATTGTTTTATATAATATATATATATATATATATATATATATATATATATATATATAAAGTAAAGTAAGCACAAAAATATAAAAAAGTAGAACAAAAAGTGAAAAAGAAATTCAAAAATGTTACTACCAAAGTGGATACGTCCTCTATGTTGGTGGAATTTTTTTGAAAATCCTACTAAATACTAAGATGAGACATCTGTAGAACCCCCACGCTCACGCGTTTCACGGTATCTATTTTTGACTCCCTTATCCTGCAGAATAGCGACCGCGTTTTAAAGGCAATGGTCCTAATTTCTCCCTCTGTGCTGGAAAACTTTTTGTTAATGCCCTGAATAAAATATTTGTCAGCAGTCTGTGCTGAACGTGAAAGCACTCCACTGAGGAAACAATGCCTTTACTGTTCCCTTCTCATCATAGCAGATTTCGTTATCACGTTAGAGGGGGGGGGGGCAAAAAAAAAAGGCTTGTTTAGGCGAAAATAATGATCATAAATAGAGTTGTAGAGTGCAGCTTGAAGGAAGTAGTGGCAGTGCGCGCTATCAGGACCTGCAGTTTTAAGGAAATATGAGTGTTCTGATCCAGGGATGCAGTAATTATCTTTTTTTCTGAAGAATGTACAATGGTGCTAGGATGATGAATTGATCACAGATTGGAACCGTGGTATAACTGTCATGTTACAGAGATAAGAGGGTGCTCAGGGATTGCTCATTCTTTCTGCTAGTTCACAGCCAGCTAGTTTATTAGCACAAATCCCAAATGTTTAGTAAACTCATTAGGTTCCATCTAATGCTAATTTATCACCATAGATGGAAACATAGCAGTTGAAGCCAAAGGACTATACGGGATCCTCATGATTTCCAGGGCTTTTTGATCAATCACCTTCTTACCACTGATAGCCTCTTTTTTTTCACGCTTTTAACAGGCCGGTGCGATACTGAGGGTTTATTGCAGCAATCTATACAAATCTTCATCGGTTTCCTTCTTAATCATGGCCACCTAAGAGGTTAACATACTAATGCAGGCTGATCCATGCTGAGCGTTACATGTTTGTGCAAGGATTTTACTCAGAGTTTGGAAATTTCCTTAACAAAATAAGGGTTTTTTTATGGGGAATTGTATAAATCACAGGCGCTTTATTCTAAAATTTCTGACAATTTTTTTTTTTTAATCTAGCTTTTAATGCCCAGTCTCCTGACATTTTCGTACATATTCTATAGTGTTTTTGGAAGAGGATAATAACCTTTGCTTGATCTTAGGCAACAGCTGCAAAGATAATGAAATTCTTATGATATTTCACCAGGTAAAATGTGAATTGCAGAAGAAAAGCTATTGAATTTTTATGGTTCTTAATCGCATAAAATGAGATTCATGGGCCATAGGTATAACTATACTCAGTGGAGTTGGGGAAACTGCAGTTACACCACTTGCCCACCGTGTGGTGTCACGAGCACTGCTTTATATTTTTCTCTTGTTTTTTTTTTCCCTTCCTGCAAAAATTATATTCTAAAAAACAATGAGGTGCACTATCCACGATAATGAAATATGACTTTATATTCGTGTTTGTCTTGCTTTGGACGCATAAAGAATAGTTTACGACCTACAGTAATTCGGCTGACTTATGTTCCGAGTCCTGACTTACCTTATGATTACGAACCTTTTTTTTCTCACAGCTTTGCTCACCAGTTGAAATCAGATCTCATCTGCAGCCCAGCGGTATTGATCCGTATTTAACATCAAGGCTCACAATTGATTGCCATTGATTAACAATAAAAAACTTTCTTGGGCGTCACAGCAGCAAATCCAATACCCTAAACAGAATTGCTCTGTGTTAGTCCATTGACATAAAACAGTGTGTGTAAAATATAAATGAGTTCCCTTTTCAAAGAGAGTTCTCGAGGTCATAATGGAAATAAGAGACAATTTTCTTCCTTCGGCCATTTTGTTGTAATACGTGTAGAATGGATTATATTCACAAACCATTTGGCAAAACGCCCCCAAAATGTATGCCCCAAAAATATGTAATACAGTACCTATAGAGTCACATTCATCTGCCGTAGACCCAGGAGTGCACCTAGCCTTTCTGCTGCCTGAGGAGAAAACTGAAACGGCACCCCCCCAGTGCCCTTTTCTTAACCTAACTCCTTTGCCACAATGAAGGCGCTCATTGCCCATGGCCTTTCTGTTGCCCCCTCTTGCCCCTTCCTGTGCTGCCTGAGGCGATCGCCTCACCTGGCCTCATTGGTGGTGTACAGGGGCGGATTGGCCATAGACCTTACAGGAAAATTTCCCGGAGGTTTAGTATTTTTTCCAGGGCCACTTTAAGCTCCCAGTCCACCCCTGGTGGTGTACCCCTGCGTAGACCCCCATTGAAACCCCTTTTTTATACAACTGTATAATTGTTTAAACAATACTTACCAACATTGTAGTTGGTAAATTCGAGGTATGTAATACCCACCCTGAGACCACCCTATTATCAGTGGGACTCACATAATCTCCACCTAAATTGGGTGCAGTCTCTACCAATTCAGGACTGCTGGCAACTATGCTACACCATGAGTTACAACGTATGCCAAACTGGACACTTTTTGGCATGCATTTGTCTGATAGCCTATAAAGGTATATATATATATATATATATATATATATATATCTCCCATAGAAGGAAATATTGTACCACCCTTAGAGTGATGGGAGTTATTTCAAGCATGGCCTAACATTAGTGGCTGTCTAAGGAGCCTCAGGGGGCCCGAAAGCCTAGTTTCCAACAGTCGCGAATTTGCAGGGTCTGTCCCTAATTTTCAGAGACAGTCCTGACAAACTCAAGCTGAAAATGTGTGTGGCTTATGTGAACCCTGTCCAAAAAGTGGGTGGCCCTGATACATCAGAGGGAGTTCCCAGTGTGGGGCTTACATGCCCTGAATTTATCAATGACAGTGTTGGTAAGGGTCCATTCACAAGACCATATTTTTGTTCTGCATCCGATCTGCATTTTTTGCAGATCGGATGTGGACCCATCTTTTTCAATGGGGCTGCAACAGATATGGACATCACACTGTGTGCTGTGCTGTCCGCATCTTTTGTTCCGTTCTGTGGCCCTGCAAAAAAAATAAAATAGAAAATGTCCTATTCTTGTCCATTTTGTGGACAAGAATAGACATTTCTACAGAGGGCAGGATGTGCCAAACCGCAAAATGCTGAACACACATGGTCAGTATCCATGTTTTGCGGATCCACAATTTGCAGACTGCAAAAATGGATATGGTCGTGTGAATGGACCCTTAGTATGTAAAAGGTCATTGTATAAAGGTCACTGTTACTTGTTTTTCATTCAGGCTTCAAGTCACCCCTTTCGAGCGCCTCTTCCATAGTTCTGCCCCATGTCGACCACACAATGGGGCACCTTCAGGAAAACTATCTGTTTCCCCTAGCAACCAATCACAGTGCCGCTTTCAGAAGACAAAATGAAAGCCGAGCTCTGGTTGCTATAGGCAACAAGGGCAGGTTCTCTTTTAGACATTTTCGTACATCTTCCCCCGCAAGCTCCTTCGTGTTTCGCTGTAGATTCTCGACCCTGATCCCACGCGTCACCCTTAGCAGTCAAAGAGTTAAGCGGAGAAAGTTCCCTTTTTTTTCCATTGGTATGATTTAACATTGCCTCCTTGCTAACCTTTCGATGGTTACTCCTAGTTACCGAGCGGTTCACAAACATATTGTCCAAGTTTTCTGGAAACGCTGAAACATCTGAAAGAAATTATCCAATCTTTTACATCCAGAAGTTTACAGTTATATAATGATGGAGAAAACCACAAAGCCCGGGGGATGGCACATTTTAGAGATACTTTTAAAATGAAATTATCCAGCCAAACCTACTAGACAACCCACTCGCATTTAAACACAATGAGGCCAATCTGGAATTAATTTCTTCGCGATAGCT
Organism: Rhinella marina; assembly: GCA_900303285.1. Lineage (NCBI taxonomy): Eukaryota > Metazoa > Chordata > Amphibia > Anura > Bufonidae > Rhinella > Rhinella marina. The sequence continues at coordinate 1,555,866 of ONZH01028819.1, forward strand.
AAAATCCAATTTGTTTTTTTTTTTCCTTCCTTTTTTTTCAAATTTATGAAAAAAAATGTTCGGCCGGTTGTATCCTGTGAGGAAGTTCAGTTTACTCGTCTATGGGAACCTTGCAGAGAGGCTGTTCCCTCTCAGGGTGTTTAATCAGACATGACCATAATGTACAACAGTAGAAGAAATTTTTTTTATGTCTCTTTGGAAGCAAATTTTCTCTTTCTTAACTGGAAGCTGATCCCACCAAATCGCTAGCCATGACCCTCCAGGCCTGATTTCAGTAGAGTGGAACTAAAGAGAGCTTTTAAAATTGCACAAATCACTCACAAACATCTTTTTTTTTGCTGGTAAATAAATCCCGGACAAGTGCACGAGTTCATCGCAGCTGTATCTGAAATAATCTACTAAGATGTCTTCTATTTTGTTAGACTTGGCAGATGTGCAGTAAAGCGAGACACTTAAAACAACTGAAAATCATGATTGGAACAAATTGATGTGGTTCCTTAGCTTCTGTTGGACTACAACCACCAGCATGGTGAAAACTTGTAATATATGAATAACCGGAAATAAAGGGGTATTCCCATCTCAGGCACTGTTGGCATATTGCTAGGATATGCCATCACCATCAATGTCAGATAGGTACAGGTCCCACCTCTGGGAACTACTCCTATCTCCTCAATGGGCATCCTGAAGTGAGCAGCCACCCTCAATTCAACACTATGGGAGTTCCAAATATAGCCAAGTGCTGGCACGGATATTTCCAGCAGTCCCGTAGCAGTGAATAAAGAGGTAACTGTGCATGTGTGTGTTTATTCACAACTATGGGACTTCCAAAAACAGCCTCGAGTGCTTTTTTTTGGCTACTTTCAGAACTTGCATAGTGGTGAATGGAGAGCATACAGCACATGCGCAGTGTACTCTCCTTCATGTTGTTCTGGAGAGGTGGGACCTGCACCCATCCTGCACCAAGCCATCAATATCTGAGATGGGTCAACCCCTTTAAAGGGACATTCCAGGCAAAACGCAATGCAATGCAATGCGTTGTACCTAATATAGGGTCCGAGGAGGGGAAAGATGACACAAAGACTTTTTCTGGAGCTTTCTTTGAATCTTTGTATAATGTAAAAAAACCCCGCCTACCCCAAGGTCCTCAGTGTTGCTTTAATTTCCATATACAAATTAAACATTTTTAGCTGAAGAAATGGCTCTCCCAACTTGCACGCCACGTGTCTTCCTCTACCAAGGGTGCCCTTTTTACTTCTGAGGTGCTAAGGTTTTCAAAGCAAGCCAGTATAAAGCCGGCCATACACATGAGATAGCTGCTGGCTCCTGATTCCCCAAAACATGCCCATTTGACTTGGTCGAACATGCGTGTGTCCTGAAAAGGGAGAAAGTCATTGCCAGATACCCTTGGCAGCATCTTATCTCCCAAGAACCAAAGGATCGGCAGTTGAATTCCAGATGCCCAATCTTATCTCCCGAACATCAAAGGAGAGTTGGTAGGCCCCATATGGTGGTTTCGACCAATATTTAGCTAATATGCCCTTGTTTGGGTGCCATAGAAACATCTTTTTCAGCCTTGGTCCATGCACAATAATATTCCATCTCCAGTAGAGATCTAATCTGAACTTTACAGGCACCGTCATCACTCGCTCTCCCCAATGAAGCTCACAATCTGAATACCCTATCAGTATGTCTTTGAAGTGTGGTAGGAACTTGGAGTACCCACGCAAAGACGTGGAAAATGTACAGACTTCATGCAAATGTAGTCCTTGGTCGGGTTCGAACCTAGAACCCTAAAGCTGCAAGGCTCCAGCTGGAGGTATGGTGGCCATAAGAACGTAAATAATTTTTGTATTAAGGAATCTCTTACGGCATTAAAGTAGCAAATGAGTAAGTCACAGCAAAATGTCCCATCGCTACTTAGGAAGTCGTATCTCACAACATCAGTGGTGTCCTGCTCCTCTCGTGTTTATGCATTCTGTTGTTGTGTTACCTTGGAAGTGTGATTTCCACCATTAACGCCTGTTGCAAGGTGATTCAGTCCAGCTGTGTTAAACATAACATTCAATTTCGTTTTACCATCCTTCCTGTCCAGATTAAACTACTGCTGCGTCCTTATTGGAGAGATTAAACCCTAATGTAAACACAATTATCTGCCCTGCACTAGTTAGCCTTTCTGTCCAAATGTTCTTTGCAGTCATTACTTGGAACAACTTCTTACACCACCCGATGGGGATGATGGATCAAAGTCTGTTGGTGGCAGCAAAATGGGGAAGTTGGAAGGGAGGGGGTTGATAGAGAAGAAGGCAATGTCTGATTTATTGAAAGAATGGCTTGTTGTAAAATGTGCTATTTGGGCCATGCTTTTGTCACCTTGAGTGCTTGATTTAACCATGCTCATGAGCTTAATGACCGGGTTAACCAACTTTTCTTCTTTATTACCCACCAATGATCATCCATTTCTTGGGTTGTTACGGATTTTGCAGACTGGTGGAGTGTTGTCATTGATCCATTTGGCGACTTGTAGTTTATTGGTATATCAGTTTGACCTCCATATGGCATAGAGTTCTTTAAGTTTCTTCTAGAAACACTTCATTAATATCAATGGACTTTCATGTTTTGTTTGTTTTTTGGGGCCATTGAAATGCCTAATTTTGGATACCACCAATGTAATATAATAATCTGTCTTAGTAACTTGTTGGAATATATAGTAGATATGTAATACATCTGTGCGCTGGGGGTGCCGGGTGTTGGATCCCGGTTTATCTGGTATTGATGACCTATCTTGAGGAAAAGTCATCAAAATAAACACCAAGAATATCCCTTTAACTGTTACTAAGATCAGTGAAATACATTCTATATGTTGTATTGAGTGACTTGTGTTTCCTACTTATAAGGAGCTAAGGTCTAAAAGTCACAGGCAAGTTTCTTGAGGACTTCACCCTGAAGACCACATTTACAAAAGTCGTCATTGGTTTTTGTGATAAGGATATGGTTTGGAGTTCACCGTATCGGGCAGAGCCGGATAAGACGTGCACTGCTGGATCCTGCATTGACTACAATGGGATCCGGCAGCTTTATGGCATAAATGTCTTCTTTCAGCTTGGACAAAAAGTTTTTGATGCACAACTTCTTGTCCGACCAGAAGGCGGATGGATCCCATTGTAGCTAAAGGGGGATCTGGTGATGCACAGCCCTATCCGGCTATGCCAGATATGGGGAACTATGGCAGGCTGTTCCTCTGATGAAACAGCCTTCTGGATTTAAAAAAGCGGATGTGAAAATAGCCTAAAGGTGGTCATACACTAGTCTAAGCTGATCAAAACAGACAATTTCAACCAAAACGAACATTCGCAGTGTTTAATATTTTCGTATGATAGTCAGACAAATGATCTTTCATTCATTGAATGTGTATGGCCAGTTTGAACAACTGTATTGGGTAATATGGACCAAAATGGCCATGTCTGTGAAACCATCGTTCACCAGATGTTTGTTTCTTAAACCATCAACCAACTTCTCTCTAATGTGTATGGCCGTGTCTATGAAACCATCATTCACCAGATGTTTGTTTGTTCAACCATCAGCCAAATTCTATTATGTCTCCATACACAGCCGGTCTCCATACGAAGGGCTAGTACCTCCCCAAAACTTTAATACCTGTAGATACTGACCCATACAGTAGTGGCGGAGAGCTGCAATATGTCCCTATCTTGTCTAATTCAAAGCACATATTAACTACATAGACCTTTGCTGCCTGCGATGCTGTTTACCCCATTAACCCGCCGCTTCCCTTGTAATAATATCACCTTGTGTTTGTAATGAGTGCAGAGCTGGAAAGACTTGAAAGCATAAAGTGAGAATAATTTGCCTTATCAGATGCAGACACAGCAGGGAATTGAGCCTTATCTCTTTTTGGTGTTAAGACGGCCTGGTCACTTCCTAAACTCTACAGCTTCAGTTCTCTGTCAGCCTGATACATTCCAGATCCCTCCAAACCGGGATTTTATTGGTTACGGCCCCAACAGTCTCTCCTTTGCCATCCTTCAACAGGTTCACTTTATGAGCCATAACGACACTAAATAATATCTCGCCTTGCTCTCTCCCCCATTGATTCTGCAGGCTTTAATTGCTTGGAACACAAGCCAGAATCTCACATTCAGCCTCCATCACCTTTGACTGCTGTTATTCATTGCCATTAGACAACATCTAAGTAAGATATAGGCTTGCACTCTGACACTGACACTGCTACTGTTCTTGATTGTGTTGTCAATCTAGAGGGAGGGAAAAAAAATGATCCTTCAACTCCTGGTAAAATGTTCAATCACTAAGCTTCAGTAATGCGACGTCTACGCGATTCCGGGCCGAGCTGCCTCCATATTCATACGGCGCTGAGCCCATACTGATGCTGGTTATAATTTATCCTCGTCTGGCTTCCCAACACAGGACCTCAGCTCCTTTGGCTTGACCTATGTCACCGTTTGTCTGGCCATGCAGCAGGAAGTCCATAAATTAAAAGGGCTTTGTCAGTCAAAGAGGCATAATGGAAGACAGCCTTGTTTTAAGAGCTTACAATCCAATAGTAAATCTAGTAGTGATGGCGATAGATCAAGCAGATCTGAATTTAGCATTTAAAAAGGGTCAAAAAGATGGCTGCTTTCTTACAGAAACAGTGCCTCACCTGTCCACAGGTTCTGTGTGATACCGCAACTAAGCCCCCATTACTTCAAGGAGCAGACGTAACCCATGGACAGTTGTAGCGCTGTCGGGGAAGAAAGCCACCATGTTTTTTTCTAATCTTGGACAACCTCTTTCATTCTTCGGACAGTTGTGATGCTGTTTGGGGAAGGATATGCCATCAATGTCAGGAAAGCATGGGTCCGACCTCTGGGACCCACTCCTATGTCTACAACACCCCCTTCTAGAGATAGGAGTGGGTCCCAGAGGTGGGACCCATGCTTTTTTGAAAGTGAAGGAGAGCACACCAAGTATGAGTGGCGTACTCTACATTCACTGCTATAGCAATTCCTGAAATAGGTAAGGCTACTTTCACACTAGCGTTTTAAAATTCCGGTATTGAGTTCCGTCATAGGGGCTCAATACCGGAATAAAACGCTTCAGTTTTGTCCCCATTCATTGTCAATGGGGACAAAACTGAACTGAAGACAACGGAATGCTCCTGAAAGCATTCCGTTCCGTCTTCAGACCGGAGAACAAACCGCAGCATGCTGCGGTTTGCTCTCTGGTCCAGGCATCCGCACCAAGACGGATCCGGAATGACCCCCAATGCAAGTCAATGGGGGTGGATCCGTCTGGTGTGACCATAATGGTAACCGGATCCGCCCTCCATTGACTTTCAATGGAGTCCATTACGGATCCGGCTACACATAGACACATACATACACATAAACATACACACACATATAGACATACAAACACACATACATACTTACATGCACCCCGGCAGGTCTTCGGAGCGTCAGAGGCACTGGACGGCGCGCACAGATGACGATTCCACCAGGCGCCCAGCAGAGGGCGCTGTGGGGAATCGTGACCTGTGTGAGCCGTCCTGTCCCTCTGACGCTCCGAAGACCTGCCGGGGAGCATGTAAGTATGTATGTGTGTTTGTATGTCTATGTGTGTGTGTATGTTTATGTGTATGTATATACTGTGTGACATGTGTGGGGCCGGAGCGCGGTTCCGGCTCCACACATGTCACTGCGGCAGGCCTGATCCGGCAGCACCCTTCACCTGCCGGATCAGGCCTGCCGCCAGTGTGAAAGTAGCCTAAGTCAGCACTTGGCTATTTTCAGAACCCCCATAGTGGTGAACGGAGGGTGGCTGCGTGTGCACGGCTGATCTCTGTTCACTCTGGTGGTCCCGTTTTGGAGATAGACGTGGATCCCAGAGCCGTAACATATGCAATCAATGCAGTGGCGTACATAGAGTAGTAAGGGCCCCATAGCAAGGATCAAACCAGGCCTCCCACACAGGACAGAAGGGTTTCCGCCTAAACCCTTTTCAATGACCCTTGGGCCATTTTTCCACTGCCATTAGAGGGTAGAGTCCTGACCAAGTTTTCACGCCCAGTAGAAGAGGTAATCCCAACTAAGACTGGGCCCTCTCTTGCCCTGGGCCCCATAGCAGTCGCTATGCTAGTTACACCCCTTTATCAATGTCTCCGATGGGACAACCCCTTTAAAGAGCAGAGAATTAACTTAAGTAGGACATTTCATATCAGTCAAAGTTGGTTTGCAATTTTCCCTTTAGATTGCAAGCTTTACGGTACAGCGAAGCAGGGCGCTCAGTGGTGTCGACACTGAAACAATATTGAAATGGAACGGAACGTATTGTCACAAAATATATACAGAAATTTACATGATGATTTTATCGCTGTGGTCTTTTTTTTTCTTTTTACGTCTCACTCCTGGTGGATGACTGATAGCGGCTTGGATGGTTCAGTTCTTAAGCAAATTAGCTTGTCTCTCCCTGTATCATCTTGTTTCACAGGCATTATTTTACAAGGCCTCATACTAAGGAGGTCATTCCCCCTGCATGATGGCTTGTTGTTCATGAATCTGCTTTGTGCCAATTTGTGTGTGCATGTGCAATCAGAAGTGACTCGGAGTTAGCAAGATGATAATCATCTGGCTGTTGGTATAAAAACTTCCCTCTATTCGACCACCATGAATCAGGATGATTCCAAGTGAATGGGATTTTAATCACCTGTCACTGCCTCCAGCACTTTCTCTATATTTATGATAATTTTTTTTTGTCTTTTTATTGAAATCAGTGTTGACTGAATCAAGTAATCCTGATTAGCAATCTCACTGTATCCAGTCAAGAGTGAAATGCATTAGAGCGTTATTGGTACACTGAGCATACTGGAATAGGCAAGAGAGGGGGAGAAAAAAAATCAAGCTGACTCTCTGTTTGACTTGGTGATAGGTGAGTGGGAAAGTGGTTGGGTATGCCAGCAACCTAATTATCCCGGGCGAAAAAGTTGTATTGATTTAATGGAACTTCTTTTTCATGCAAATCATAGCTGCATGCTGGAAATAATACTAATTGCTGTATATATTTACTAAATTGTTAAAGTGGAAGGAAGGCGCCATAGTGTAGTGCTGAGGACAGAATGGAAACATATTGTTTGCACTGTAGATGTAGAAGTTTACATTTTAAATGCAAAAAAAACTTTAAATACAAAGGTCTTTAGCTACAATTGGTATCAGTTTTCCATTGACGTATAAGGGAAGTTCTCAAGTGACTTTTGCTAAAGGATGGAATCATCTAGATATGTCCATAAAATCGGATAGACCCATTGCTTCCAGTCGAAAGATGAGCCAAACAATTTTTGGCCTTCATCGCTTATTTATGGTCAGGTCTTTTTCCTTTTGTTTATGCAGAAAGTTTTCAAGCATTTTGGTTCACAGTCTAAAAATGTATAGTCAGCATACTGTACCTGGTGTCCTGCCAGGGTCACTCCCATGCTCCTTCCGTTTTGGTCCCCTGTCAGATCCCTTTCAAGATGGCCACTACTGTCAAGCTCATTCCCACGCGTAGCGTTGTAGGAAAGTGTATGCCCCTTCCACTGCCCTTGGATGGACACAACACTGAAATCATCAGCACTGCTCCATCTGAAGTCAGTGGTGGTGAGGGGGGCATGTCTTAGATGTTTCTACAGTGCTCTTCATGGGAGAGTGATGGATGGAGATGATGGAAATCTGACAGGAGACCAAAATGAAGGAAAGGGGCAGCACTGAAGGAATAAGGGGCAACGACTGTGTCATGTATAGTCAAATTTTAGGTTTGAACTTAAGGGTCGCTTTAAACCCTTGGATTACAATGGCAACAACTTGTAACCAAGAATCCTTTTCTAGTTTTTAATTTGTATAGGTCCAACATAATTGGAATGTCACCATAGACCTAAAGATAATTGCTTTTGCTGAAGATCAGATTAATGTAGGAACACCAGGATTATCTTCATTCCAGATAGGCATGTAATATGCAGTTGCACATGTTCTATTACATGTCCATCAATGGCAGACAAACATTGACATTAGTTATCTTCTTGAGGAGCTGGACATGCTACAATGTGTATATATCATGGTGATTTACAGAAGACAACCCATATTTAACACAGGTCAGATGATCAATAATAATTGGAATTACCACACACCAACTGCCAGCAGGGTGGAAATCATTACAACAGGGAAGACAAAGGCTCCTGTTTTATAGCTTCCTGTACAGAAGATTAAGATAACAGAACCTGTGAAGAAGCTTTGATTCACCAGACCTCCTTAGAAACCTTACAAGTTGTCATATTTGTGAAGCACAATTAAACCATTAAACTTCAAGCAGGCCCCTTGATTGAGTGATTTCATTGACTCTCAACTTTCATTTGGCTATTTTTAATATTTTACATTTTGATTTCTGAAGAAATTTTTAAAATTTGACAATTTAAACAAAGTGCCCATGGATCAGGAAATTCTTTCAATCCTACCAACATTTTTGGGATGGTGTAATTTTTTAAAAAATGTATTTTCCTGGCATTAGAATTCTCTTTTGCTCCGCCTCCCCAAAAAATTCATCCGAATCAAATTACCATACCACAAATTACAATTCAGATGCAACTGTAATTTCACTCTCTCTACAACTCACCACAATTGAGATTTAACGACCAAATTGGCAATTCGGTGATGATGAATCTTGTTGTTTTGAACCTATAAAAATCTGTCTGGTCAGCTTGAAAAAGATCGGTGAACTTGGTTCAGTAGAACCATAGGAGTATTCACGTCTCGTGGCCGTAATATGAGCTCTTAAATGTGGCCATCTTGCAGCCGTGTGAAACAGGCCTTACTATCGGATGGTCCTCCGATAGATGAAAAATCTTATGGTGTTGGTTGATTGGGGTCTTATCTACCATCTTCTTGACAACTTGTTATATTTATTATCATAGACTTTACCAAAATCAACTGGGCCTTTTCGAAGGGCTTTAACATTTTTAATACAGTAAACTTTTTTCTTCGTTTTTATGTCACTAAACATTTTGATATCAAATAGAGATGAGCCAATCTCTCAAAACTCAATTTGGGTTAGATTCCGACCAATTGGTTGACCACTTCGATTTGACACAAATTGAAGGTGCTCCAATTGGCCTAAGAATTTGTGGTCACCTAGGACTATATGTTTTCTCCCTAGTCTCTCAATTTTTTTTCATTTTCATATTATTTTTTCTTTCACTCTCCCCCCAAAATTTGCCAAATCAAATCACCAAAAATTCCAATTCAGATGCACCTCAAATTCTTACAAAATTTGGCTTGAATTCAATTAGTTTTGAATCATTTCGCTCATCTCTAATATCAACCAAATATCTTTGAGATACATTTTTAGGTTTGCGCTGCTGAACAGCCTCCCACCCGTTGCCTCCCTTCCACTCCTAATAATTCTGTTTGTTTATTTGCCTTTGATATAAAACACTTTTGTGATTGACAGATGTAACACTCATGGATCCTAACGACAGTGTTTTGTTATCTTTATGCCTCTTGCTTTGCATGCTTGTTAAAAAGTGGAGTCAGAGTGTCTGAGACAAAACCCTAACAAGTTCTTCCTAATCAGCCTCGGAATGTTTCTGTCAGGCACAAGAAAAATGCTCAGCTCCAACAAAGCTCTACTTCTCCCCAAGAAACACATTTGTTTAAAGATTGGCCTGTCAATTTGCGAATCAACATTTTGCCTCTTTTTCTTCTTTTTCTTCCCTCAGACATCACGCGTTTTGCTTTTTTTCCCCCCCCAAGTAAGGAGAAATAATACAAAGCTGCTATTTGTTGTTTGAAGGAAGTAAACTTCGTCAGTTCGACTGTGATGTGCGCTTCAAATGTCACTCAGTACAGCTTTCTTGTAATGAAACACTGCACACAGAATTTTCCCTTTAGGCTCCAGGGGATTAGACCCAGTAAATGGGAGGGAAAAAAATTTTTTTTTTCTTTGCTGTTGGTGCATTGGAGTGAGAAGTTTAAAACCTACAATTTATTCAAATATTGATATTTCTGCTTGTCAGAAAAAAAAAGCTGTCTTGATATTTCCACCGAGCGCTGTTGTCAAAAGAATAGCAACCAATGTGTCAGATAATTCCTAGATGGAGTTCACTGCTGTGAAATCAGTTGGGAACAGCCCAAAAAATGTATATATTCTAGGTGATTTAGAGTAAAGGGGGCGACCTAACATAAATAGGACTAACATTTCCATCATGGAAGGGGCTGGGGGCAGTATTAATAAATAAATTATGATATATATATATATATATATATATATATATATATATATCTTACACAGATGATGGTTTTGCACTCTTTCAATACTCTTCCTTCTCAATAAACATGCACACTCAGCTCGCCCGAGCATGCATGGGCTCTCATCGAGAAGACAGAAATAAGCCGCTCTGGCAGGTCCAGCCAACTTTTCCTCTTGTGTGTATGGCTGCCTTCACTCATATGGGTAAATTCACATGCAGCAGATTTGTTTCGGAATCTACTGTCACTATCTTGAAGAAATCCATGCACACACTGCACCCAATGGCATTTGTGAAACTAATTTTTGAAATAAATTTGCTGCATGGGAACCAAGCCTTAAACAATGATTTCTTAATGGTTTTACATGGGACTGCATGTAAACTTCCCACACTTTTATAACTGATCCACGAAGAGCATATATATTTCTATCTCTATGTCGTTTACATTCATTTCACTTTCCTCCCATCCCCCGACCCTATAGAGCTCCTCTATTTCCCATCAAATGGTAGCCAATCAGAAAACAGCTGTTTACAAGGCTAAGCAAGCATTCTTGGTTCTGCATGTGGTTTGCATTAAGGTCCCAGAAAGCTGTGAAGGATGGGGCTAATGATGTAAAACACTAGTGTAAATTCCAGACCGTTGATAGCAGTGACTGAAGCTTCAACAATTTTCTTAGTATCTTCAAAATGCCACCATATGTTGGAGTCATTTATGGCTTAAGGTTTTTGGGGGCAGCAAATGTGGAATGTATAGTCCCCTCCACCACCCTGCCGTAATCACACATAATGTAGTTAACAACCTCACCCCACACACCTTGGTAAAATAAAAGTTATACATAGTAAAAATAAAAAAAAATGGAAGCAGCAACTTTTTGTTATTTGCTTTTACATACATTTTTATGCAGATGATGCAAGGATGAGAGTTTTTCCCGTCCAAAATTTGGAGAGCCTATTTATTTATTTTTTATACGTGACCCTCATTATGTCTAGGCCGCCGCAAATGAGTGCACGGTGGTGAATGCATCTCATGGTAAACGGATCTCTGTTCTTGAGTGCGGGCAGGGAATGTGTGAATACCAGACTGGTTTTCTCACCGTGGCATTGACAAGAATGTATGTAGACGATAGCTCAAGTGCTACATGCGGTAGGCAGAATAATACCACACTTTATGCTAAGGACACAGACATGGTTTTTGTGTGATCATATGGTTCACAGCTAGACTCGACAGGGCATCCAGTAACAGGGAGCAGCCATCTGGGAGTTACTAAAACTAAGTATGGGAAATATTTGAAGTCATAGCATGCCAGGAGATTCCGAGTGTCCTCTACACCCACACACACAAAGTCCGGCCATATACTACTGGAATATGTCACATTGTGTGTATTGTTGATATGTATAATTTAAATATTTTGTAAAATTTTTTTTATTTTTGATTATTTGAATTGCATTGTTTTGCTTTTCTGTTTAATACTTTTATTATTATTAATAATTATACTAATAATAACAATATTAATGTGGATTGATGCAACCTCCATAAGCCAGTCGGAAAATGTTGAGTATGTTCCTGATGATTTTGCATTGTAACCTTTTGGTTTTACCATGTTAAAGGTAGAGGAGATGCTTAGAAATCAGATGTCAGATTTTGTCATGTAACTCATTGCCTGGTAGGGTTTACCTCCCATCTTTAGGAAGCCACTCATCTCTGCAAAATCCAAGGGTATAATAAATGCCCAATACTCTTGATATGATGAGGCCTATACGTCCTCTAGGTCTACGAACAAGACCTTATCCGAGGTCTACCTGAAGTAGACCTAGTCTTCAGTCAGAAGGGTTACAGCTGTATCTTACTCAAAATAAATTCCTTTGCTCTCTGCTTTTTAGATTTATCAATTCTTCTTGGTAGAATATTTCTCTTGGTTTTCTGACTCTTCTGGAGCAGACACTACAAGATCCTGACATCTTTGGCTCGTTAGAGCATATACTCTAGCTGACTGTAGAAGCTGACGGTTTTCCATGCATGCTTGCAGTCCATTTCTCGTTTACAGCCATTGCTTACTGTCTGCCTGGTGTCTACGAGAATCTGTCATCTATGCCAAAGCACAGGCCACTGCACCACTGACAGTAAGGAGGTAAACGCCTGCTGCCTCAATCCCCCCATTAACTTTGTGAAGCGTATTGATTTCTTGTAAAAATAATGATATTGACAGGCTCTCGAGGAGTAATTGTTTCCAGAGTACAAAGGTCACCTCTGAGACTGAAGGGTTTTGGAACAGGGTAGTCTGTGTAAAGTGCTAAGGGATGGATAAAACCCAACAGTAACACTTCCAAGAATGGAAGACTTAAAATTTTAGTACATTGACAAAACACCTTCTGTAGGGATTGGCAGGGTGACCATGACTTCTATCATTTGAAACGGCCGACACTTCAGTTCTTTTTAAGGCCATATCACGTTATAGTGTGTATCATTTCTTCAAAGGTGGCGTGCTTTATTGGCTAACACCTTCATGTCAGGCCTCATGTTAGGTCGGGTCCAGGCACAGCAACATTATTCACAACCCTGTCAACATTTTTGAGACTTCAGCTTCAGTTACAACACTTTTGGTTTCATAGAAAAAAAACATTGCCATTGCTTATAAAGGAAGATCTTCTAGAACATTTATGGCATGACTCTGGTACAACAATGGACCACTCATGGTAAGATGTTTATATCTTTTGGTGTTCCGAATTTCAAAAACTCTTTACAATTACTAGACCCTTGGTGCAGCCATGTTGGATGCAAAACAATGACATATTCTTTGAGTCACCGAGACATCATGCCATTTATAGTTGGCCTTAGATTCACCTACTACAACTTGAGCTATACAGGTTTTCCACATTGGCTTGCACTGATAGATTTCCGTCCATCCACTCCACTTGTTGCTTTGGCGAATGCATTGGTAATTGCCCAGAAAATGAGAAAAACAATTCTATAAAATGTAACCCGTTGATAGTTCAACGTCTTCCAATAGACACGTAGAACATTAACTTTTTTCTAGTCCATTTTTAGTGCTGTTTTTCCTTCCTTTCATCATGGATTGTCATCATCTTTTGCGCTGTAAACTTTTGTTAATTCAATTGAGCCGCTTCAATTTTGTAGCATTTGCTGTAATGCAGAAAGATAATCTGTGTATTTGCTATACATTATCCTTCCTTGTAATGCCGTCTATGGCTACCTCTGAAGTGAGGGCACAGGGGAGATGTTAGTGAGTACTAGCACTCTCGAGAAATCAAGAGCTCCCCGTTGTTCGTGCTTTGTCACGTAGACGAGCAAGTAACTCAGTGAGAGCTGTTGAACAAACAAGCATTAGACAGTCAATAGTGTATCTGCAGACTAATTGCATTGGAGAAATGAACCTCTCTTGTAAATTGCTTGTAGTTTTGACATGAAAAAGATATTCTTCGAAACTGGATAGCCATCTGTTTACCTGTCAATCTATGTTATATACAAACTATATGGCTGGTGTTCGTGTTGCAAAATTTCATCTGTTTCGACAGAAATCTTGTATAATTGTTAATAGAAATGAACACAAGCAGCGTATCTCTGGCTATTCGCCATATCTATTAGTTCTATATCTTCTAGAATGCAATGGAATTTGATGCCTTCAACCTTCGAGCACTAAAAAACCCAATGGATTATCATGAATGTAGAAATCATAATTATATGTTACTTTGTCCCCTCTGTGTGTTGGATGTAAATTTTTACATGCACATACCTACTCTCTGTATTTGGATTACACCAAAGAATCTAATGGACTACCATATGAACGCATAAAAAACTTGCCTTTGATCGTAGTTAGCTCTTTATTGATCTTTGTATCATTATACAAATATAATTATATGATACATTTGGTAATAATTAGTTAGTAGAACAGGTCATCATTGGACCTACCAATAACTGAAAATGGTGGCTAGTTACTTTGTCCCTATGTTTTGCGTGTGCAAATTTTTATACAGGCACATACCCCTCTGTGCACCAAAGAATCTAATCTGATTGACTATATGTACTGATAAAAATGTGTCTTTGGTCATGACTAGATCTCTGCAGAATCTGTTGAACCATAATTAAAGAGGATACAACCATGTTACTATCCAAAATCATCAGAAATTATACATTTGATCTATTAATGAATGAATCGGTTCTATCGAATTGATTTGTTTCCATAGCAGAAGTGCCCACCTGCCTGTTGATTGACAGGGTCGGTCATATCTCCAAGCTCTGACAATTTGGGCCTGCACAGTTGCCACTCCCAAAGCCAGATCTGAGATTTGTCAACTGCCATACGGCACAGGCTCAGATTGTTAGTACTGGGAGAGGTGTCCAGCCCTGTCAATCAACAGACAGGTGGGTGCTTCTTCACGTGTGGGGACAACCCTCAAAGGTGAAGAAGCCTTGCCAATGAGAACAATCGATTTTTAGAACTCATTTGCTCTTCCCTAATTTGATCAAAATTGGTCAGTGGAGCAGGTCATCTTTGGACCTACCAACACTTTGTGAGCAGAAAACCTACCACGACCATTGGCCATCATTCAGAAGAAACCATGATATCTCAGGCTTATTCCCATTCCAATAGACACCTATAAGACTATAATGGTTTCTTCTTTTTTTCACTATACACTTGTATTCATATTGAGCTCTCTACTCATGAAGGCGCTCGTAGACCAAGACTTCTTCTAAATAGGTTTCTCCTCCAACATTGACTGATGTTAAACACAAAAAGAGCCTACTAGGGCAATTAATACGGAGGAAAATGAGTTAAATGAACCTCTTGTTCCTTCCTATTTAGAACAAGGCTCCCGTTAACTGTAATCCAATAAACACAGTTGGAAAAAAAAAAAAAAGACGACAAAGGTAACCCTATCGGGAAAGAGTGTCCAGACTTGTAGCACCATCTAATGGGTATTTACGTAGGTGCAAACTAGCAGCGAAGTGTTAAATATTTACACTCAGAATGCCAATAGTAATTGTCCACTTTATCTGAGCTAGCCTAGGGAAATGTCTTACTTGTCTCCTTGTTACTTCAATAAACAGAAGGCTGGAAAATCCCCTCACTATTTCTTAGGGGCTTAGAATTAATAAAGCTTGGCAGTATAAAATATGAGCTTTAGTTGTTTTGAATGATCACTTCTGTGCTAGGCTATATAATATGGCTTTAACTCCATGTGGCCTGTCTATTAAGCAAGACAAGGATGAGCCTTGGAAATAATAAAAAATATTTATGTTTTTCTTTGCGATACTAACAAGGTAACATATCAGGGGAGAAATGGCAGGCGAAGAATAAGGTTAGTGTTTCTTATGAATTCATGGCACAGTAGGATCCCTTTCTGCTCCCATAAACGCCCTAGGATCCTGTTTTCACTGCTGCCATTATTCCGCAAATTGTATTTTTTCCCTTTTTGTTTGTGAAATCTTAAGTGTCATAAATGCCTCCATCTCATATATATTTGATACTTAATATTAGTCTCAGCCCAGGAAAGTGCACTTTACATGTGGCAACATACGATTACCTGAGAGTGTTATTGCAAAGGAAAAAATCAATATCAATTTATAATTCAAGATTGCAGCCTATCAGTTTTTTTTATGTCTCTCTATCCAGGCTCATTAATTTTTTATTATGATTGACTGAAACTGAAAGATTTTTAACATGTTTCGCTGTTATTTATTCAACCTTAATAATTAAATAAACCTTAATTGGCCGTATTTTTGAAGCATCTCAAAAGCTATGGCCAGAATGAGTTTTGGTGACTATACATTATTAATATATCTATAGATATAAAAAAAAAATACCTTGGGCCTTTACAAGCAAAGAAAGCTCGGGCCAAATTAGCTGTTTGTAGACTAACAAGAGGAATAAGTTGCGAGCTATTAGAATTTTTAGACAGTGTAATTAAAAAAAATGTGAAAATAAAAAATGTTAGCATTAAATAAATGAAGGGGAATGACTAAGTAATGCAATATTATTTAATATAAGTCAATCAATAAATATTAATACATACAAGTAGTTTTTATCAATAAATGCTTCAATGTGGATTAATACTTAAAAGTGCATATTTATAATTAGATAAATCAACATGAATAAAAAAATAAAATATGTTATAATTGAACAAAAAAATTAAAATGAAAGGGATAGCCCTTAAAATATTAAAAAAAATATATAGTAGAAAATCGTAAGAAAATAGATTTACGTATAAAAGTAAAATCCAGCATGATGTGGACAATCATTGCCTTGCCTGGTAAAAGGGGCAAATGAAGATGACCTCACCAAGGATGTTTTTGATTGGTACTTAACGCGCATCTTTAAAAGGTGATTGACAGATGGAAAATTGCACTTTCAAATTTCATCCGTATTCATTTCAGTTGCTCTTTCACATGTCAGTTTCCTGCCATTCGGAGACAGGCCAAGGCTATATGCATTAGCTGTTACCACACAGAAAAAAAAAGGAAGACAATCCTGTACTTGAGGACTCTGAAGGAAAATCAATCATGTCATAAGTGAGAAGTATGGATAAGTTTGAACTGTGGAGAGTTTCAGCATTTCATTTCTGGTCACTCCATTGTGTTTGTGAAATGCAATGATCTGCTGAGCCGTATTCCCAGCCATCAGAACCCTCAATTAAAGCTGTGTTAAAAGTCTAACTCTGGGGACTTACTTCTTCTTCCTCATCACTTGCATTGTCATTGGTAACTTTCTTTTTTTTTAATCTCTTTGTATAAAGATCAGCGCTAGATTTTCCGGATATATTGACATAATTCAGTTGAGTGAAAAGTGGCCTCTGATGTGTGATACGCTTCTTGTACTCACACACTCTTTGAGGTGATTGCGTAGGATGATCTCTCTTGTGTATATCTATAGTAATAATAATACTAAGAAATTATATCAGGCTGCTTGTCTTCTCATCCTAAAAAAAACAGGAATTCATCTGCTAATCTAAAAAAATGTATATTTAAAGGAGATGTCATGAAAAATATTGATGATCGGTGTCTGACTTGGGTTCCTTGGGACCACCAGTGGAGATGATCTTGAGGGCCAACCATCCATCTATACTAGTATAAAACAAGGTAGAAGCACATCTAGGAAAGCGCATTCTTCTATGTCACCTTTTTGTCCATTGCCTACAGTAGGCCAAGCCTGACAAAAATGAGCAGAAATGGAGACAAAGTGGCATGGTACTTTCCTAGGAATGCTGCCACCTTATTGCAGTGATAGGCATCATTCCAACCATCACCCTTTGGACATTGAGGAGTTGAACCATTGATCTTACCTGAAGGATATGCCATCTCTGTCTCTATAACATAGTAAATTAGTAAGCTTCAAATGAATGGGTCTCAGTCTGGTTACATGACAACACCGCGAAAAAACTCTATATTCATTCTTTCATTTCAACTACATTACAACACGTTTTGTACATCTTTTGTATTTCCATAATCTCCAAGCCCAGAGATCATAGACTCCACCTTCACAATGTGATACATTTTCTACTTACTAGGTTCAGTGATGTCATATATTAGTGGGCGTGGCCTGTGGCAGGTTTGGCTTTATTGTCATAGCCAAACGCAAAAGACATGGCAATGCTTTTACATACACAGCAAAACCAGTGACAGTTTCTTATTTCCATAATTTGCTGCTTTGATAAAGGGTATTATTGAGAATAAGTATCATTGTGAAAACTGCAGGAGACAGATGTTACAACCATACAATCTTGTTTCTCCGATTGCACAAGGAAAGCCATTCCAGTCTGTAATAAATTTAACACAAAAATCAAATACAAAACAAATTTATTCCTCCACAGTTGATACCCTGGTCATTTTCTTCCTTGTCTTGTATTAAGCTTTAAAATCAACTGTCACTCCCTATCGATTGCTGCTGAATTGTTATCTATATTTCTCAAAAGTACTCCTGACAGTTAATACAGTGTAAATTATAATCTGGGGAAATGCTGCTTGTATTTGGCAGGGAATTGCTTATATATTCTAGGGCTGGTTTACATTCTGATATGTTGTATGGCTAAGTCTATTCAGGGATGGAGAATCTTTCATTTCAAATTATTTTATCGTTCAGATGTTGCCCGAGAGCTGTGAATGGTAAAACTGTCTCACATACTTAGTGGACCTAATTAATAGAAACTAAATGAGTATATATGCATTCAAGTCAGGCCTTGATCTACTATGGCATGAGACATATTCAATAAACTGTTGTACTGTATGGGGCCTTTCTTCAAAGAGAGAAGTCAAGTAAAGGATTGGCAGCTACAACATGGCGCCATGGCTCGAATAAGTCAGTTCATGAATTCAGTAAAACTAAACATTGGTTAATGTGAAACTCCTCTTGGCACTCTTTATAGAGACTATATTGGCCCCCTCATCCATTATGGGTTCCAAAGAAGTTGCATTGGGTTCCTCTTTCCTAGAATGTTGCTGATTATCTAAAGGTGCCCGTAGACCTTCAATAGCTGTTGGTTGACCTAACTTCTTTGACCAACAGCTATTCTTTCCAACTCCAATATATACTTTACACATGCAGCTTATCTCCCCTGAGAACAAAAGACTGAAATATTGAAATTCAACATGTCAATCCGTCTTTCCCCTGTCAGAGGAAACTTGACACATCTCCCATACACATGCATGTATGATCGTCAACCTGTCCCACAAATTGTTGGGTTTGGTTGAATTTCTCTTACTCTTTTGGCCACCTTATTCATTGTCCTCGCATCCCAATTTGTAGACCTCTGAATTACATTGATGAATGGTCATCTGCTGACATTGATCAGATTGTTATCTGGCCTGCTGGTAAATGAGTATGGAACTTGGAAGACAGCCACATGAAACTTGTATTGATTTGTCCATCTGGACTCAACTTATATGTGAATAATCAATGAAGAAAATAGGTAGAAGTGTAGAATCAGAAAATGACTTCTTTTCTGGTCAGTTTGTACTAGCATCTGTCCATTAGTGGTAGGACATCCAATGATCTGAGGGAAGAATCAACCAATGTACATGGTCTGTTCATACTGCACTGTTCCTATCATGTAAAGCCATTATTTAACTCCGGAAAAGAATGGCCATATTGGCTCTGGTCTCATCATAATTTGCAGTGTCATCAAAAATACCAAAATTAATGAGTCCTATTATAGTCTAGGTCCATGGAGTCCATCAGGATTTGTTGAGATCCATCTGTGATATCTCACTAGGAATGGTGTGAACGGAGCCATAAGTATGAAGCCAGTTATTTAGTGGCCAGATATATTTAGTGGTCAATGGTATGTGCTGTCATTGATCCCAAAATTAATGTAACAGTACCTCTTTTTACCACCAGGGGTTCCGTTTTCACTAAATTGTATCATACCAGATGTCCAATAATCCAGTATGTCACATTTTGGCATGATTCCCGGATAAAAATTTGCCGTAACTTTTTGCTGGAATGGTAAGATAAGTGAGAATTGGGCATGAACAGTTGCCAGATGAAAGTAATTTTACTGCATTGTTTATTCACTCCATTGCACAGTGCCCTGTTTTACAACCCCAACCTCATCACCGTAGAAGCCTCGACTAATGTTATAACCTGGCGATAAAAAAATGAGCACTATGTTAGAAACCAAACAAAGACCTGTCAGTGCCGTCGTAGTGCCGATGCCTCTAGTAAATGAAACAAGGCAGCAATTAAGTATATTATTAATTCAACAATTTAGGATAACGGGACTTGCACTGTAAATATTTTCTCAGCAAACACGGACTGAAGGCCCTTTTGATTATCGACTTTCAGAAAACCACATTGGTTAAGCTGCATAACATTTTAAATGCTACCTTATGTATGAAGATATATTGCAACAATTTCGGTATAAATTAGGTGCCGGCCTATAAATCTATGTACAGTAACTTTCAAACTGTCCGGTACGAGGCTAAATTACTTCACTGTTGTTCTAGTTTGGCATTTATGGTAATTTGTCAGGCCCATGTGCAGTAATGGATTGACTCATATAACCAGCGCTATAATTGCAGCTGTTAGGTAGACTTTTTTTCTCCCCCCTCCCTTGCTCTGTCTAAGGCTCTCATTCTTGCATGATTTCTTGCCTTGCAGAAGCCATGTGTGTCTTGTTTTGTTTTAATACATGACTGACCTCGGGTCTCGGGTTACTTGGGTTCCTGTCACACATTAAGTTCCACCCTCATAAAGCATAGAACAAAAATGCAGTAACAAGGCAGCGATCATTGCTCCATATATGAAGTATAAATGTCACTGTGTAAAAGTTGTCTGTGGCTGCGAAAAAGAAAAGGTAATTGTTGAAAATCGGATACGTTAAGCCTGCACAATAAAAGGGCTCGCAGCTGCACTCTGGGTTGGTTTATGATTACAAGCTCATTATGGCATTCGCTTAAAGGAACAGTTCATGTTCCAGTTGTGAATTCCTGAACAATTCTATGAATACAGGCATGGGTCTCGGGATTGTCCTCGCCAATGTCACATTAGGCTTAGCACTCACTAGCATCAGAGAGATCCGTTGCTACCAAAACAGAAATAGATCCTTCTAGAGGTGAAAGGGGAAAAACTTCCTTTCCTTTGGGATCATTTGGCCTTGTTGCCCCACTCAACCTTTTAAGAGGGGGGCTTCCATTCCAAGTTGTTGGATCTCCATTCTTAGAGAGGTATTTCACCACTACCTTGAAATATATTACTAATCCTGTCCAATCCCTGCAAGTTAGAGGTCAATGTAATACTAGTGATTTAGAGAAGATAATGTTCTTTTTAAGGTTCCTTGGTCCCCATTTTTTGGGTTACCAAAAAGTCTTGCAAAATTGCAAAAAAGTATCGTCAAAATTATTGGAACAATTTTTTGAGATTTTATCCTTAAATGTACGTTGATATTGAACAAAATTTCCAGTAGTAAAGATTGAATAGAAGAAGGTTCTTTTGACTGGTTGGAAATATTTAGGGCTTACCCTTTGAGAATCCATGGTTTTATGCGACTACCCCATTGCCTATTCTCTTTGCTTATTATGTGTGTTGATTTTCAGTGTTTTCCCTATATCTTATTAATCTTGAAATAACTTGCTGACACTACAGAGAACACAGCCGCGGGGGTTACCTGAGTAAAATTCTGCTATGTTTTGTGGCAAGGAATTTTACAGATAGGAGGTGAAGAGACAGTTTGGGAATTTTGCTTAGCAGAAGAAGAAAAAAATCCTGCATATTAAACATGAATTGTGATTTTTCCATCTGGTCCTACTGGTTAGGAAGCTGCAGTTGGGCAAGATCTCAGCTGTCAATCAACGGTCCCCAACTGTGAGACGCAAGCCTCATGACGAAGCCCACCCCAACTCATTAAACTAAAGCAAACTGTATGAAGTGCGCCGCTGTGAGATTTTAATATTTGGTGCATGTGACAGGATCATTTTAGCGATTTGCAGGATTTATCTCCTCTTAAAAGTACTGCCTGAGGCTACTCTAATTGGTAGGAAAGCAAATTCCCTCTTCTCCTCCTGTCAGTCTTTGTTTTATTTACTGAGAACTGCCGAAACCTATTTACACAATAATGAGGATAAATCACCGTGTTGCTTTCAACACAAAGAAATGTTGCGTGAGTCAAAAGCCGGGCAATTAGAACTAAAATACAAGTATTTTTTACATAGCAAAGCCTTTGTAAAGTGTGTAGTACAGTGCAGCGGAATGGAAGTGCCATGGACGCTCCAACTCCGCCAGATTATTGGGTTATTAGTAGTTGTAATGGAAAATAAATTGGACACTGTGGAGTGAAAACATTGCAAAAAATTATAGAAGTAGAGAACTCTAGCTTTAAATCACAGTGACCTTCTACTGATTCGACTACTACTGATTAATCAATGCAAGCTCTGTAACCAATGCATAATGTTTTAGGGATGCTATACCCATTGTTCCCTGTTGTGTTCAGATTACGGAAGGGTTGACTGTAGTGTTCTTCAATGGGATGATTGACAGGGAGACCAGAATCATTTACATTTGTATGAGAGAGGTATATGGGCAGATCTAGTTGGATTTGGGGGGTCCATTCCTGACTTCCAGCTATGTGCTTTTATAGTCTCCGATTGGTGGTTACTTGGAGTAGAAGAATCTAATTTGCCACATTTTAATTTTCAAATCTTCATGCATAATTTTGGATCATTTGGCTGCCATTTTTAATTAAGAAGCAAAAAGTTAAGTGACATCATGTAATTTCATAGAAAATATTCTGGTTCTTTATCCTGTATAATGATCAAATATTGGTTCTCTGGTAGATGTGTTATTTCTATGGGTTCTCTTTCTAACAAAAGAATGATGGCCTAGCACATCTTGACTGAACCTATGGCCTAAGATGCCCTCAAAAATGTCTTGATTTAAAGGGGTTATGTCATGATTGCTATAAAAATGATAATCATACATCCTATAACACATGATGACATCTTTCTAACAAAGCTAGAACCAGCCCTGTACCTCACATGGATCCAGAGATCTTGACATTCATTGCTCCAATGGCCCTGCTAGATTCTCTTCAGGCTGACAGCTCAGTGGAAGTGTCCTTTCTTGGGGGCATGCTCTCTCCCTGTAACTGTCGAAGCTTCTAACAGTAGATGTGACTGGTGGTAGTAGAAGGATGGAATTGAGCATGTGCATCCACCTCAGTAGGTGGACATGCACATTACTATACAGATTAAACACCAAGGGGTGCTGTTATAATGACGTAAAGCTGTAGAATTTTTATCACAGTTCTTCCTGCTCTAAGCTATATTGTGACCATTGCAGCCAATCACTGGCATATCAGCAACATGTCAATACCACTGAGGTCACCACCATAGCCAGTGATTGGCTGCAAAGGTCACATGTGGTGTTGACGTCATCTCTTGGAGTGGAAAGAACACAGGTTGGTGGTGGACCAGGGAAGTATCATAACTGGAGCTGCAATGGTGTGGGAAGGTGAGAAATACTTCTTTTGTTAGTTTACACTATTGTAACCTGTTTTTAATAAAATTCATGGGGCTAGACAACCCTTTGGTTGGTAGTTGATTGCGGTAGATGAAGAGTCCATAGTTGATAACACTAGATGACTGTGCTGATGACGATGCTATAAGGCACTAAGTGTTTCAGTTCCTCATGGGTTTCCTGAGAAAATCAAGATGAAGGGGGACTGAATTTGCCATTAAAGAGGTTTTCTGGGATTCTGATATTGAAGGTCTATCCTCAGGAGAAGTCATCAATATCAGATAGGTGGATGTCTGACTCTCTGCACCCCCACCAATCACTCACTGGAGCTCTGGTGAGCACTGCGGTCTCCTTGCAGCTTACCAAGCACAGCGCCATCTATTGGGTAGTGGCAGTGCTTGGTTTTGTAGCTCAGGCTCATTCACTTGAGGCCATGTGACTGATGAACGTGACATCACTGGCCTAGCACTCACAGAGTGACACAACCTCTTTGAACAGCTAATCGGCGGGGTGCTGGGAGACAACCCCCTGCCAATCTGATATTCATAACCTATCCTGAGGTCAACAACCGGATCTGATCCCATTACCTGTCTATGTGACATTGCCCTCTATGTATGTTTAGGTAGCAATTCTTCAGCTATAATGCCATTAAATGTCTTCCTTAGCTTCTGTGCTCATATCCTTCAGGGGTTAATTTATTTTCTGTTGTAGATAGACCTAAATTGTATTAGTTAACTCTGACATAGAATGGTGTCCTATATATTACTCCCTCACCTGACCCCCGTTGCATCACTTGAAGTAATTAAAGCTTCATTGCTGTCACAGTTGATTACGGCGTTCACAATTTTCATATTGTGCACTATTTTGACAGGCAAATTAATGAATGCTCGTTAATGGAGAACCAGGAGCTGTGAATTGTATTGTTGGTTACAGTATAGGTAATGTATGCAGTGGAAAGTCGGTTTGCATATTGCCTTTTATGCATGACCTATTTAAATATACATGCCTATTGCCATTTTAAGAGGAGACCTCTCACCTAATGGAGGAGATGTGAAATCCACATAGGCAGATATTTCTTCTTTATCACATTTCCCAAGTCTTTTAAGTTTGTGTGACACTGTTTGGATGGAAGATGAGAGGAGTATCTTTTTTATATCCCCAGGGAATAACTTTCTGATGACTCTTTAGAGGTGAATATTGGCATTTATTTAGCCTGAGTGAAAATAAAAAGAACTTATACGAGCGGGAACCTGGAAACCGTGGAGTCAGCAAACAGTGTCTTTTATTTGTTAACTTTCGCTTGCCATCCCTCAAACACTGCTAAATCTAAAGTTAATTTAAAGTTTCTCCAGAGAAATTTGTATCAAATTAAAGTGTTTCTGCGCAGTGATGACAGGAGAAAAGAACACATTGGAATTTCTTCTAAATTATAGTCTATTTTTATGGTCTCTTAAGATTTGTCTTTGTGGACCCTATTCTACTGTCTTTTGAAGGCAAATTAATTTAACTAATGACAGCTCGCACAGAAACATCAATCAAATGGAAGGAGAAGGGGATAAAAAAACAAGACAACTGTTGAAGGCAGCGCTTAGGAAAAAAAAATTATGAGCGATTGATAACCAGACGTTGATTATATAAAGATTTCCTCATGTGTTTCATTTGAATGTATTCTTACCGAAAGCTCTAGGTGGCCATAGATGTCAAGATGTATTCTATTCCTCAGAGAGATCATAAAAACTAGTGTCTTAAAAAATTCTGATAATTTTTGCTGACTGGTAGATCAACCAATTGGTTATTCCACCATGTTGGTTACTAGATTGAGGCTAATCATCCTGTCACACTACAGGTATTCATGGAACAGGATCTACAAGTATTCAAAAATATATGGCTTCAATGGCAGTGGTTTCAAGTAGATTAAGGAAATGTTTAACATGTATTTCCTGATGTCTCTATGGCACATGAAGTACCTAGTAGAAAGCCATGGTTGACTATTTTCATCCCCATTGGCATGCCTCCTGTTCTTCCCCAAAAGTATGTCAGAGCACCCCCAACATCTAATTGGCTGATTGCTATTGTTAGTCGATTTATGGTCATCATCAGGTTCTCATTTGATTGAAGTTCTCATCCAAGTCTCTCTTGGAATAGTAAACCAAGAATAACCTTTATGTAGCATAGTCTAACACTTTATGGAGTATAGCAACATACAAACTAGGGCCAAGGGCTTATGAAGCTGATTAGACATGGAGTAAAGTTTTTGGTTTTTGAAGGTCCTAAACAAAACCCAACCAAACATGGGATGAAGATCATCATACACCATCTAGATGTTTCCACTTTTTGGATATTTTAATTGGCAGACTACATTAAAGTCATCACTTGTGCTTCCCTAAAAGTACACCAGAGCAAACCCAACATTTACTTGGATGAATTATACTGTTGCTTAATGTGCATTCGTCATCAGGTCATCATTTGATTGAGGTGCCCATTCAAGCCTACCTTGGAAAGTAAATCAACCATAACCCTTATGTAGCATGTTCTAATACTTTTGGCGATGCACCAACATTTTCATAAAGGGAAGGTTGTGGGTAGCTGATTAGACATAGAGTAAAGTTTTTGGAGTTTGACAGTACCTGGAGGAAACCCAAGCGAACATTGGAAGAACACCAACTCCATCTAGATGTTGGCAATGGTTGGACATTTTAATCTCCACTGGCAGACTACTTTAAAGCTATCCCTTGTGCTTCCTTAAATGTACATGAGAGCATACCCAATATCTCATGCCCCACCAATTTAAACCCTCCCTCTTCACTCTGTAATGGTATATTCCACATCTTATTTTTTCCTAACTTCTTAAAAACTATGTAAGAGTGACCTAACAACACAAAAAAATCCAAAATGGCTCCTCTTTTCTCTCCACAGACTTTCATGGGGTCAAAGTAGACTATGAGATGTCTATATAGTATTAGTCATTTTACCTTTTCATGTATGAGACTATTCTTTTGCGCCAGACATTTTGAATGCAGCTCGTGTCTGCGCTGAAAATGTTTTCCTAGATGATACCGGCATCCTTGCCAGTGAATTATTTAGGAGGTGCGAGGTATTCTTATTGGCAGATATCCATGTTACTTTTGATTTCCGGCAAGCGGTGACTTTATTGACGTTGACGCGGATTTATGAATGATGAAGTAGGGCGCCATTCGCTATCAGTAGCGCTCACGATGTAGCTCTTAATAAAAGATTAAGCAAGGAGGGAGAGGGCTGTGTGCATTTCTGACGTGCTACTGATAAGGGGGCCGTGATTCAAGGCTGGGAGGAAGCAGGAGTCTAGGACAATGACAGATGCTAAGTGTGACACAATAACGCACATGTTGCTCCCTACCGTGTGACG
>ONZH01028819.1:1590000-1640000 GCA_900303285.1 Rhinella marina
TCTTGTAGGAGATAAGTTGTTTTCAGAGGCTTGTTCTTCATGAGGTAACATGTATGCACAGCTAAGATGGGAGAGATAGTTGTTATATGTGAAATAATATTGTGTTGGATTTCAGATGCCCGATCAGGGGAGATAAGCTACCTCCAGATGTCTCCCCTTTTCCAATTTAGAATTCATGCCCACTTGGGTGTGAGTGTGCATGGCTGTACAGGAGTAGGGTACCAGAGGAACATCTGTTGGCCTACAGCTATCTACAGTGTATGGTCAGATGAATATTAGAACAGAGACAATGGAGGCTGTGGCCAACCCTACTTATCTTTGTCTTCCATCTTTCTTATCAACGACCTGCCCTCATACTCCATCACCATGTTAGCACCCACCTCTTAACCACCAGCTCAAAAGTCTTTGTAATTCTAACTTCCTTCTTATGTAACATGTTGTAGGCTCCACGGATAACACATTCATAATTTTTACAGTTTCACTAGTTGCATTCATTTTTCGGTCTAGGGGATTAAATTTAGAAAGGATATGCCATGTTAAAATAAAAAAGGAACAGCTGGAATGCTTCTATATTCCGAAGTGCTTTTGTTTCCTTGGCAAACCCGAGCATGTTGTGAAATGTGCACATGCCACGATAAAACAGAACAAAAAAACTAGCCGATTGACATATTTATAGAATTGATCTTTTGGCTGAATTCTTGAAGCTATTTTCCATGAAGTGACCTCAAAATATTATATAACCATATTTCAAAAGGTTTATGACTTAATTAGAGTATTTTAGGCTGATGATTTTTTCATTTGCAGTATTTCCTTTCAACAGATGTAAAATTGGTGCCTTACTTGGTATTAAAGTGTTTTACCCAAATAATTACATAAGTTGGTAAAATAATTTAAAAATAAATGTCCCGGTGGGAAATGGTGTTGTTTTTGGATGTTGAGATAGAGTGTACAGTGCATTGTGTGAAGTGTAGGCACCATTGGTAGGTATTTTGGTTGGGTGGTCTGATGCATAAATGGCGCCATGTGTGGACAATGATATAACAGATGACAATAGATACAAGAGGTGGTACAGAGGTTATATTTTTCTATAGTCAAACTAGGGATCAGGTTCTACTCAAGGGAAGAATTTCAAGACTTCTAGTGAGTGTTGAGCCCTGAGTGAACCTACTAACTATTGAGAATAAGAAGAACATATAGACCCTAATTTATCATACCTTCACTCCAGAATTCTGGCATCAAAAAGTCGCAAAATAGGGCTTTTGCGACTTTTTTGCACTCCCGTGCGTAAAATTTATGCGATTGCGCAAAAATTTGTGACTTTTTACACTCACTTGCGCAAAATTTTGCAACCTTTTACATATGTACACCACTCACTCCAGTTTTGTAATATGGGTGGAAAAGTGGGTGTGGTTAGCTATGTTAATGAGTTTCACTCCAGATTTATCATTGAGACTTTTTTTAAAAAGTCGCAAATAAGTCGCACTCTCACTCCAGAAGGAGGGTGGAGTAGAAAAAGTGGAGGACCTTCTCTAGACAGAAGTGTTAGGTTTAAGGACAGGCCAAATTTATCAAACAACTTGTGACATGTGATAAATGTGGCAGAAAGTACTCCAACTCAGACGGAAGCAAAACTGACTTCAAATATTCTCCTAATGATAAATTCCCCCCATAGTGTCCAACTTGGTGATTGTGTACTTAGATGTCTTTGATTAAAACAACCCCACAGATCAAGAATATAATTCACATTTACTGTGAAATGAGCAGAACACTTACATGGGGACCTTTTTTTTCATCTTTTCAGTTGCAGATCCACATTTTCCAGGCTCCTCTTTTGGTCGCACTGCTTCCCAGACTACCTTATGCGCACTGTGCTTTGGTAGTCCAAGACACTGCCTGGTGGTCCATCACTGCTCTTGGATTAGACAACACTGCTCACATGAGCAGTGCTGGTCAATCTGAGGGCAACAGGAAATGTCTTGGACTACTACATATACACTAGGAATCAGGCAGTGTGAGATGTGGGGGTGATGGCAGAAGAGGAACCCAGGAATTGGTGGATCTTCAGCTGAGATGGTGGAAACGAGGACATCAGGTAAGTGTTCTGATTGTTCCCCAGTAAATGTGATTTTTTTTTCTTGAACCAGCGGATGGCTTTAAGCAAAGAACTCTAATGTAAGATAGTAGACCTTTTAGAAAGATTTGACATTTGTATAGAACTGTGAGACACGGGTGCTACATGTTAAACTGAAGGAATCTACTGGTGGCTCCTGTCATCGCTATGTTTTAGGTGCCTTGGTGCTCACTTGTTCTCAATTCAGTACCCTTGTATATCATTAATGCAGGCCATACATATTAGATGAATGTCATCCAAGCCTGTTGATCTTGGTGGGTCTAGCCAACCATCTAATGTGTGTGGGGGTGCTTTAGCTCTACCATGACAAGGTGTTGGATTTCAGCATGCCCAATCCTTTCGCTCTAGCAATTGCACACTCCAGTGGTGGACACCCACATCAGAGGGCCCCTAATCGTAAGAGAATATGGGCCCTTTGGTCACAATGAAACCATCATAGAGTTGTACTCTTACAAACAGCTTCCTAATGAATTTCATGGCTCCCAAATCTTCTAGCGAGAGTATTTGGGAGCCATGGCATTCATTAGGAAGCTGTTTTTAAGAGTAGAATTGCCTACTTCTGGACACTTGTTCAGCTGCATAGGTTGCACATATTGTAGGCGCTCCTGCCATCCTCCCCTCTCTCCACTGAGATGCCCGTTCAGCCGAGTGTGCATGTGTATGGAAGAGTCAGGAGAAATAAATGCTTGGCTATTTAAAGTTTATGGCCAGCTTAACACTTTAGTGACTTATAAAAACTAGACTATGCGTCCGTGTAACACTTGTCCTGGTTGATGTCCTCACCCAATCAGCCATTTGACTCGCAGGTCGTTGTAGAATTTCTTGCCACTCTTTGTCATTCCACCTTGTGTTCTGAAGACAAGGATCATCAGAGCAATGATTTAGCATCATGCTGGTCTGAACACTGATTACTAGACTGAGCGAGGATGCAACATCTGGTCAGCCAGGGGCTAATGATCTAAGGCTTGTTTTTGGATGACTTGGCTATTATGCATTTGCCACCAACGTCTTCTTCTGGAAATCACGTAGATAAATATTTTTTGGTTATGGCGTCGGCTTCCTTTATAAATGAGAAATATTACCGGGGAAGCATGGAATCATAGAGATATGACAATCTCCTGACAGAGCTCACGAGGGAAGAGAGGAATGGATAAAAATGTCCTTTATATTTACTGGAAACAAATGACTGGTACCAGGTGAAAATATATGTCTGTACTTGTTCAGATTTAAGACCTACAAATTTACACCTTATTTCAATTTCCTGCATGCACTGAGGAAGTGCAAATAGCTTATTCAGAGGCAGATTAATGCAAAAGATCTGAGGATGAACATAAATCTACAAGCACTGACTTGTACCATCGCGTAAGTGTAATGATTATCAAACTGAAATCAGGTCTCCGAGTATTCGCTTAACACGAGGAAAATTTGCTTGATGTGAGAGTATTAAAGTCGTCCCCATAATCTATCCATAGACTGTGACTAAATTTTATAGTTCATGAAGCATATTAGTATTACACCATAGGCCGATCCATTCAAAAAGGTGATTTCCATTTAGATGCTCATTTTTCATGAAGATAAATATGACATGCATCATAATTTCCCCCGAAGTAAATATCCCCCCAATAATAAAACGCTCAGGAAAGCAAGTTGAGGAATGACTGTAATGTTTTCCATTTGTATGGTAAGTGGTGAACCTTGTGGCTTATCAAGTAACAAATTGAATGTTTAATCTTCTTCCATGCAGATTGAGGACGGCAAAAGAGCAGCCCGTTCGCAACAAATTGAGAGTTCTCTGGTGGCTCGTGGAAAATATCAGCTATTTTGTCTTTGGAGGCCAATAGAAAAGTGTCAGCCCCGAGCTTAGGCGGGAAGATGAGAAGTTATAAAATTGCAATTTGCAACCAAAGGCTTTCAGGCTGAGGGTTGGCATAGTTTAGGGATGCTATATAGACTGCAAACATTTAGACAAGAGTTTGAAGGCAATTTGGATGTTGTTTAGGCTGGGATGGTTTTCATTGATGGTGGGATCAGTAGAAGCACTCTACAGTGTCTGAGAAGGTCCTAGTGCTACATGGCTTCATACAGAGATTCGAAGAACAATAGTGCACCATACACATTTGGTAGAAACCATAGCAACTGGCAAATTGGTTATTCAGGAAAATTTAAAGCCTTGGAAAGAGGGAACCCAGAACCTACCGGTTGCATTCCAAGAGAAAAGCTTTACTGGAAACACCTCTACAGAGGTCCTACTATCTTAAGGCTCCTTTACGCAGGCAAATGATTGAGGCAATTATCAGGAAGGAGCCTTCCTAGGAACTCTAGTTCCTAATAATTAGGTCAATTATTGGGAATGAGAGTTCCTAGGAAGGCTCCTTCCTGATAATGGCCTCAATCATTGGCCCGCGTAAAGGAGCCTTAAGATAATAGGACCTCTGGAGAGGTGTTTCCAACAAAGCTTTTTGACCTGTGCAAAGGTGCCACTGATCACCCAATCCTTACGTGAAAGCATTGTTGATACCAAAGTCATTGTCTCTGGGTAGCAGATCGTCCTGTGTGAACCTGTATGGGGAAGACTGATCACAGTAGCAATTGCTCACCCATTCTACATGTGGAGGTGGTTGTAGACTGTAAATGCAGCTCTCACCCCTGCTCACTCAATGGTTCATTCCCAATAATTGCCTAGTCAGTCGTCCCATCAAGATGGTGCCTTTTGGGTGTGGGGAATTAACATATGGAAAGGAAAGGACTACCAAGTCCTCCTCCCTAGATAGAAGCCTTGGTTTTTGCTATGGACCTCCCTCATTTATAAGGCAACTCCTTCACTTTTCATCACACTATGGGGCAGATTTATTAAGACTAGCACTTCATATGACTGTCAGAGTGAAATGTACCAAATTTTAAAGGGGCACATTCATACATTTGGGGCATCTTGGGCCATTTTAAACCCAGAAAATGAAATCTAAGCATGTTATGTGTATGTGTGGACTTGCACCACATTTTGCCTACTTTTCTATAATAAATCTCTTGGATCATTGTTGGCACATCCCGTCCCACTAAACTTGACCCATTTTTTTGGGAGTGAAAAGAAGTGGAAATATTATGATCGCCATACTTTGCATAATTGTACCTACCTACAATGTTCAATTCCAAGTCAATCATTCTGACAAGACTTCATTGCAGTTTTGTGCAGAGGTGCAGGAACGATAGCTCTCCGTGGTGAGGAACGCGGGGTTTATGATGCTGGGGTTCGTGATGGTGCCAATGGAAAAAATTGTGTTTTTTTTATAATGATGAGGTGGAACAACTTGTAGCGTTAGATGCCGAAAAGACAAAATTGGATGCTTTCCTGAAACACTGAGTGTTTGGGTTGCCAGGCAACAGCAGAACAACTGATATACAAGTGGTAAACATGGAATGCAAAGAGATACATTGTAATACTAATCTGGGGGTTTAAAGAGGACCTGTCACCGCCCTTGATATGTCTGTTTTAGTAACTACTTGCATCCCCTATCTAATAACAATTCTGGAGCATTTATGGTTATGTCTCTGTCTTGTGTCATTCCTCTATTACTCCTGCTAGAACTGTATGAATAAAAGTACAACTGGGGAATATCAGTTAAGGTGTGTCTCTTTACAGTCTAATACTAGTCACTGGTAACTCCCATTTATACCTTTATTGATAAACTTCTTGTAGGAATAACAGAGGAATGACAGCATACAGTTATAAGAACTGTTATTACATAGGGAATGCAAGTAGTTACTAAAACAAACATGTCAAGACAGGTGACGGGTCTCTTTAAGGGAGGTTTGATGGACTTTCTGCCGATCATGCAGAATTGTACAGATGTACAGATGTAGCAGAGCTGATTTTTACATTTTTTTTTATAATGCTATGAATTGGTTTAATAAACTGCAGTATATTTGGCAGCCTAAACACATACCAGAACTCGGCGCTGCTACATCACTTCCACATTCCCAGCCCTGAGATGTTTCCATATATATGTATTAATTTCAGGGGCTGTAATATCCATATCCGTATTAGTACATGGCACCGCCAGCATTGTGATGAGGGGTTTATACATGAGAACATTTTCATTATCTTGTTTCCCAGTGATCTTGTTCGGATTGGTTGGAATCGTGACCTGCAGCTGTGCCTGACGGAGGCAGGATAAATGTTCATGTATTAAAGCGCGACCTAGGCTGTTCTCTGTGTTACGTGGGCAATTAACAGGGCTCCTTCCTCCAGGGAAAATGGAGGCTGTGCAGGAATAAGAAGGAGAAATGCAGAGCAAGAGGATTGCGCCCCTTGTAGTGTAATAATACCATATATCTATGCATCAGATGTGATAACATGCATATAACGTGCTGGTGGCTTCCCCTAATACTGGCTGTACTATTGTATAAATGTTATATAAATGATACTTTCACTCAGTATCCAAATAATACTGCCATACCATGCCCAAATAAACCATTCCATATAATACTACCATTCAAAGTGGTATATTCTATTGCTCCTCTCTTTGCTCTAGGCAGCTGCCCAGTTTGCCAAACCCAGGATAGGTCATCTAATCAGATCGATGAAGGTCCATCTCCCGACACCCCAGCTGTTGAAGAGGTTGCGGCGCTCTGGGGAGCTCCGTGGCCCCTTCCTAGGCCACGTGACGTTACTGTCATAGGTCACGTGGCCTAGAAGACGTAGCTCAGTCTCATTTAAGTGAATGGGCTGCAATACCAAGCTCAGCCACTATATCAGCAATAGGCAGCCTCCAGCTGTTCTGAAACTACAACTCCCAACATGCATTATTGCTCTGCTCTTCTAAGCACTCACATAGAAATGAATGGAGCATGCTGAGTGTTGTAGTTTCACAACAGCTGGGGTGCCAAAGGTTTCTGACCCCTGCTCTATGCAATGAATGCAAGGCGACTGCTGCACTCATGGAAAACCCCTTTAAGGCATTTTCTAATTTAACATTTTTGAAAAGTGCAAAAAGTGTCTGCAGTGGTTTTTTGGTGAACGTTTTAACAACGTGGGTGGCTGTGATCCAAGGCCAAGGCAAGTTTTCTTCAAGGCTGTGTGTGTTTTCTGTGGTGGGCCATATGGCAGCCACATTGACGGAAAGGCATTGTACCTGCATGATGCATGCTGTGGCTGAGCAGGCCTCTACAGTCTTCTATGGTCATCCCTAGGCGATGAGTTTCCACATTGGCCCTTTTAGGCAGTGACTTGTGTGGAGCTTCTCCACTGACTGTACCTTTGCTTTTATTGCTGATGACTTATCTCTCGCTTCCATTAAGGAGATTTATACAGTGTCGAGGCTTCTATGGCCAATATGGAGGAGACCATGGCACCTATGGATGTAACTATGAAGGGTGCAAAGGTGGCATTTGACTTTACACTTGGGTGCCCCTTTTATTCCACATGGAAAGACATCTGTTTTATAAATAACCTGTGGCCCCATCTTAGACCCTCAGGCTTGCATTGGCACCTTGGATTTGCCTTTGATGGTATCTTCTGGCATACTAGGCAATATGGAGCCATGTGTCTAAGGTGATGCAAAAGGACCAAAATGCAACTAATCAATGCACTGATTCAGCCATCAAAGCCTGTCCTCTCTCCTGACATGTAACTATTTCTGGACCATCTATCATTATGACTTGATCTTGTGCCATCCCTCTGTTATTCCTCCTGGAAGTTCCCTAATGAATGTCCCTGCACAGTCTGTCACTGGAAGCACTGAATGGAGGCATGACCCACTATGTAACACCTAGTAGTACCTTTAGTTATAAATTTCTAGCAGGAATAACAGAGGCACAACATAACATAGAGTCATAAAAATTGATGCTGCAAAATTGTCATTTAATTTGGAATATAATTATATAATATAATATAATAATTCACTAAAACAGACATCAGCAGCGGTGACAGGTCCACTTTAAGTCCCCTGGTCTCATGATGCCACCGTCTGCGGGCACTTGACTATGATTTAGCACCTTCCCAATTCCTCAGACCTACATCTCTAATCTCCAGATGTCTCAGCAGTAAACTTTCTCTGCCGGGGTAGCACACGTACACCTCTCGGAGACGCCGCAGAAGTCCTTCCCTGAATTCCCAGAGTCCTATGATAAAGCAGCCCTCTTGTGGAAAGAGATTGAATTACCTAATTGTATTCAGTTCTCACTAATCATACGGCAATAATTCCCAGGCACTAGCAGCGAAAAAAAAATCATGAATGAGTCGTTGACAGTAGATCCTCAAAGGCGAATATTAAGCGTCTCGTTGCTGCTATATGGGATGATTTGGCAGGAAAACGGGTGAACACGAGAAGACGAGAGGCTGGTTTGTGACTGTGTCAGCGTCCTGACACAAATGGAGTTGATATGCCTGTGTTCTCCCCATGCAGCCCGGGCTCTCACGTTTCGAGGACGCTGACATGACTTGTTTGTGCGCTTGCTGCTTATTTGTAGATCTGCTTCCATCATAGGAGTGTAAGCAATGACTAGCGTTGCTGCGCTTTGTAATATCCATCAGCCCCTCCGCTCGGCAGTCGCAGTTTTTTTTTTACAGCTGTCACTTTACGGGTATACAACGCGCCAGCTGCGAACGTACATAAGCTCCTTTAAAAAAAAAAACGGAGATACTCTACCTATTGGTAATTGCAGAATCATAAAATATTTTAATTTCAAGGTTAGCGCTTCCTCTTGCATGCTTAATTCACAATTAGCAGGTTTATAAACCCGCTCCATGCATGTCATTTTACTCTCGCCAAATGTTCCTCATGAATAATTTAAGGCGCCTCTCTATTTATCAAATTATTAATCTACCTAATCGCCTTGTTTTCCGTAAACAATTGGATTTAAAAAAGTAAGGAGGATTCGGAAAGGCGGCTGGGTGCCCACTTTCCCACCGATGGGAAAATGTTGACTTGGAGCTCGGCACAGAGGGCGTCTTGTGCTCCCGGTGATGTCATAGACCTGACCTGCTTCTTCTTCACAATAGGCCCCAGGTATCATTAACTGCCCAAACACAATACCCATTCAAGGAGGTTTCTTTTCACTCCTGCGGCTTTTACAGAACAATGATATGATTTGTATCTGGATTTCGGCAGTGAGCATTTTGCTGGAGATGTAGGACATAAAAGCCGCCTTGTTAAGAGCTTATGGTTCCGGCCGGCTTGTTTGCTCCTGACGGGAGATGGGT
Organism: Rhinella marina; assembly: GCA_900303285.1. Classification (NCBI taxonomy): domain Eukaryota; kingdom Metazoa; phylum Chordata; class Amphibia; order Anura; family Bufonidae; genus Rhinella; species Rhinella marina. Next base: position 1,599,330 of record ONZH01028819.1, read on the forward strand.
TCTGGTCACTAGACAGCGCGTTGGGCCGAAATCTCTCTGCATAGGTTACAAATAGACCCCCAGCTGCATCAAGGTCTATGGGAGAGGGACACAAACTTAAAGGGGTTGTCAGAAAAGTTGATAAAATAATTAACCCCCCCCCCAAATAAATTCTGCTTTGGTAAATCTCGCCAGTCTCTGTTTACTTCCCAGCAATGATGACATCACAAACATCCACTACTCTGCAGCCAATCACTGTTCTCAGTGGTCTTGTGCCATACATGCAGGGCTGTGATTGGCTGCGGTGGTCAAGTGAAGGAGGGGACTACCATAGGATTAGTGCTGGAGCAGTGAAGGAGGTTATTTCATTAACTTTCCTGCTTCTAGAGAATTGTTTTATTTAAAAGGGGTTTTCCTGGAGCTCAATATTGACGCCCATCCACCTGATCAGTGGGGGCTTTACTCCCAACACACTCACTGATCTCCTGTTTGAAGAGGTGAGGTGAGCGCCGCAGCCCATTCTTAGGCCAGTGACATCATGTTCATCGGCCACATGGCCTATTTGCAGCTCAGTTCCATTCAAGTGAATGCGGCTTACCTGTAATACGAAGCATAGCCACTATACACTGATTGGCGCTGTGTTTTATAAGCTGTGAAGAGGCTGCAGCGATCACCAGAAGAGACCTTCCTCTTCAAACAGCTGATCGGCAGAGGTTCTGGGACTCAGACCCCCCACTGATCAGATACTGATCTACCCTGAGGATAGGCCATCAATTTTGAAAGCCCCCTTTAAATTCTGAACAACCTAAACATCAAAAACATCCATCCTCTTCAATTTTTGACTATGGACCCATTCAAAAACCATGGGAATTCTTCCCCAGTAAAGTCAACAGCAATGAAATGTGAATCCCACAGATGACTGTTGACGGATCCTGTTACATATATATATATATATATATATTTTTGTTAAATCCCTGAAAAAACATTAACCAGATTTTTTTAAATCATTATCCAAAGGCTGCAGTGTCTTCTTCCTGTCTACATGGAGTCAATATGGAAGCATTAGAAGGAAAGCTATAAAATGGTTTAGTGTCCTTTGTGTTGACATGTAAAGCACTGGCTGAGTGTGTGTGTGTGTGTGTGTGTGTACCAGTGTGTGTGATTCCATGTGTATGATTCATTCCAAGGCAGTTTTAGTCTTCATAAAATATTCATTTTGGTTGTGCAGGGCCCTGTAATTGCCATCTCTCACCCTGAATTATTTATATCTTGCACAGACTGACAAAGCTTTGCCATACGGCCTCAGATGAATCAGAAACAGGGATCTCTCCTGCCAACAGCATTATTTCACAAAATATGGCACCGGCGTCATTCTCAGCTGCCTCATCTCTAAATCCACCTTCTCTTGATTTGACATTTTTCTTTACTCCTCCATTGTCTTAGTGAGGCAGAAAGGTTACCTCTTAACTCCGAGCAGCAACCTTTCTTGCTTGCATTACAGTCGCTGTGCTTGAGAGGACTAATGCGTCTTCATTGCCCTTACCTTCTTCATGCCCGGTAACAAGACAGAACATGAGCCCACTTTACTGCTATATATTATACATTAGGCATAAAATGATGCAAATAGTCTTGAAATACTCTCTTCGACAGACAATATAGATCAGGGTGGAACGAGCTACTTGTCAAAAGGAAGAAGAAGGAAAAGAGGGATGGAAATGTATAAGCCGGAAGATACCGTTGTAGGCTTGGTGGTTGGGTTTAGTGACGTCACGTCGATGATGTCACTTGGTATTAGCCACAGCCAATAAGCTAGATGGTTAAAGGGGTTGTAGAGATGAATTTATCTCTTCAAAGGACAATATAGATCAGGGTGGAACGAGCTACTTGTCAAATGGAAGACGAAGGGAAAAAGGGATGGAAATGTATAAACTGGAAGATACCCCCATAGGCTCCTGGGTTGGGTTTAGTGATGTCACGTTGATGATGTCACTTGGTATTAGCCACAGCCAATGAGCTGGATGGTTAAAGGGGTTGTAGAGAGGAATTTATCTCTTAGACGGACAATATAGATCAGGGTGGAACAAGCTACTTGTCAAAAGAAGAAGAAGGGAAAGAGGGATGGAAATGTATAAGCTGGAAGATACCTCCGTAGGCTCCTGAGTTGGGTTTAGTGATGTTATGTCGATGATGTCACTTGGTATTAGCCACAGCCAATGAGCTGGATGGTTAAAGGGGTTGTAGAGATGAATTTATCTCTTCGATGGACAATATACATCAGGGTGGAATGAGCTAATTGTCAAAAGGCAGAAGAAGGGAAAGAGGGATGGAAATGTATAAGCCGGAAGATGCCCCTGTAGGCTCCTGGGTTGGGTTTAGTGATGTCATGTCGATGACGTCACTTGGCATTAGCCACAGCCAATGAGCTGGATGGTTACACAGGTTGTAGACATTTTGAAAAACATGCCTGCTTCCTTCCAGAAAAAAAAAAATTGCCTCACCTGTCCATGGGACGTATCTAATGGAGCTCAGCTCCATTAAATAGGGCTGGGCTTCAATACCACATGCAACCTGTGCACAGGTGTGGCACTGTTTTTGGTGGAAAGAAGACATGTTTTCCTAATTCTGTACAACCCCCTTTAACTAATTGGCTAAGTAATCTTTGTCACTGGCGGTTTCACAGCTTGCCAATTACAGCGCCGTACATTGTATAGTGGCTGTGCCTGGTATTGCTGCCCAGGCCCATTCACTTGGGCCTGGGCCATGTGACCGATGGGCGTGACTTCATTGGCCAAGGAAAAGGCCTCAACACCCTCCAGCCATCAGATATCAATGAACTATCCTGAGGAAAGGTCATCAATATTATGCTCCTGGAAAGCACAACATGAAGACAGCGAGAGCCCCCTAAAAACATGGTGTGAGTCTACACATGACATAGACTGAGAACCTAGAGTTTAGAAGACTCAGTCCTTGCAGTGCACCGTGCATGCACGCCTTGTTTCGGACTGGTCTGACATCCGTGATTCTCCATCCACAGTTTCCTAAATGCCGCTATTCACAGGATTCTGCCTTTCCAACATGTGCTTATCTTCCAACTCACCAATTTAGAGAGGCGCTGACTGGTATTTCCTCATTATGTTATTCAGATCCAAATGTTAGAGCGTCGTCCGTGTAAAAATATTTGAAGCAGCTCAGGAGGTACAATGACGGTTTGTTTTCCCTTTCTGAATAATGATTCAGCTATTTTAGAGGGAAAAAAGAAAAAGAACTTTTCCAAAAAGCATTGATTAAAAAAATAGCTATTTTTTAAAATGTATTTCTTTTTTGGGGGATTTGCATTTCTGTACATTTTTGTCCCTGTAATAAATTTTTTACATTTTTTTTAACGTTGTAGTTTTCCACATGTGGTTTAAAAAAAAAAAAAAAAAGTTTATTGCAAGTTTAACACCCCGCTCTGGTATGAGGCTAAGAGAAAGGATTAATTTATAGCCCTTGGCTCATCATCAGCAAAGGGGGGGTGGAAGCAGAGAGGAGAAGTCAGCGCTGTATTAAGTCATGGAGAGACGGGACGCACATTTTTCTCGTATTTGTTGACATTCAGGAGTAATGAAGTTAAAGCTTTGCACACATGTGCCCCTCTCATTAAGCTGCATTACCTGCATTACAACTAATAATTGCCGCTGAGAGCTGTGTTCACATTAATCATTTATAATGTTTTAATAAGTTTTTAATCAGGATCTAAAAGGATCCAGAGCCTGTTTGTGGCGAGTTAGAAGCATCAATGTCTCACGAGTACAGACCAGACCTCTGTGGTCAGCACTTTAACGTGGAAAAATTTCTGGTTTTATTTTTTAACTTAAAATATTATTTTAGATAAAAAGCAATAAAATATAAAATATATAGCAATAAAATATAACTCATAGGGCAGTGTCAGACTGGGTTTCCTTGGACCCACTGGAAGAAATTATTCTCAGGGCCCAACCCCCGTATTATCAATAAAGTCTAATGAGAAATAGATCCTAGTGGTAAGCAATTGCCTCCAAAGGCAGCCATTTTTTTTATACTCCTGGATCTTTGGTGCCCACTATGGCATGGAACCTGGGCCCACTGGAGGATCCTCTTGTACTCTGATGGGCCAGTCCGACCTTGATATAGAGGCAGCATTGGGGCTCCTATGAGGCCTAGTCAGAGGGGCTGGGGTGGACTACCATTCGGCCTTAGTATCTACTAAAAAGAACATGTCAGAAGAGCTGATGGATCCTCTAAGCAACCCAAATCCGACATGTTAGTGGCCCAGATCAATCTTAATCTGTGTCCCCTTCCCCTCCCTTCGAGGTAGCTCAGGTCGATCATAGATACACTTTCTCCATAGGGGTGTATACCTGTTGAAGGCTTCTTTAGTGCCACAGGAATGGTACAGATACTATGAAGGCAGCCATAGTTTAAGTTCCCGTGGGGCTTCCTAGATAATGATAACCCCTGTAGTCATTTAAAAATTCAATTTTTGGCAACCTCATCCTATGGATAACAGTAGGGACATAGCTACCGAGCTAATTAGCTATGAGATCCATCGTTGAGGGGTCAGCTCCTCTGTTGGAGGACCATCAATGCTGGGAACTTGTGGTCACTGTGGTGGCTTGGCCCTATCCTAACAGCAGATGCTCTAGTGGGTTCCACCATGGCATCATAATTGCTTGTTAGACATTGGATTATGTACTTTGCATAGACTCTGGACACCCACCTTGTGCAACACTTCCTTGATTGAAGCTAAAAATTTTGGATTTGAATTTGGCAAATATGCTTTCAGCAGTGTTTCCTTCCTCCATAACTTGTCCTGGAAGCTTGGTGGGTCATGCATTTTTATACCCTTGCTATTTAGCAGTCTATGTATAATCTCCCTAATCTCTCCATAGTCTGTAAAAAGGGAATAATAATAATAAAAAAAAAAACTCTCTCCCTTCTCCCCTGGAGCTGGCAACAAGTTACTAGGGCGGCATTTGATGTGAGGCAAGTGATGCTGGCATTTTTCTTAAAGAAGGAACTCCGTGATCAGAGCTGGCAAATAGAGCAGAGTCCAGAGGGAGTGAGAAAGAGGTTTTAATGAGCCCACAGTGAAAGACAAAATCCAGACTGATTGACAGGGCGAGTGATCTGCTGGGGAAATAATGTCAGTTCTGCACTACCCATTAGAAATCAAGAAATAGGTAAAGAGGGAACGGGTGGTGGGGAGGAGGAGGAGGAGGAAGGAAAATATTGGCCCTTGAAAGAGGAACCCTTGTGTAAATATTGTGCACTTCACATTGCTTTTTCTCATGTGTCGTTGACTTCACTTTAAGAGATAACCTTATCCAAACCATCATGGAATACCAGGAATGGATACTGAGGGCACCTGACAGATAAAAGCAAGCGAGGCTCACTACTTGACAATTTCTTTTTGGTTTGATTTATGTAGTTTTCTATTGCTAGAGGTCCTATTAGACCACATAATTTTTGGGACGATTATCGAGAACAACCGCTTATAAGAATGCTCGCTCTCATTAATTGGCCCATAGAATCGATCAGCCGATCAACGAGCAGATGCTCGTTTGTCAGCTGATGGGTATCTTTACTCAGGATGAAATGATGATGCCTAATTAATCGGCAGCACACCCATGATTACCCAGGGAGACTATCCTATCAACAAAGTGGGAGGGAAGCAATCATTTCTCCCACATTCAGTTTGCATCATCCTACTGATGGATGTGCTATCATCGATTGGCGCTCGCACTGCCTAAACATCAGGCAGTGTAATAGGGGTTTAGAAAGTTAGGTGACTACTCCCATGGTAGTTTTAGATTAACAAATTTTTAAAAATCCGATTCAGGTCTAGTTTGGCCAAATCGACTGACCATTTCAAGTCCGAATCGAAAGTGCTCACATTGCCTGAAAAACTCTTTCCTAATGCCACAAAAAGTTGGGTCTGTTAGAATGAGAATTTTAGAATTGATAGATATCTCATGGCAGTCCCTAATTTTTAATGGGTGCTTAGAATAGGGATCCCACCCCAGAGCATTCCAAAGGCCGAATGTGAATCAAGAATTTATTTGCACATTTGACGTTTCGGTCCAAAAGGAAAACCGATTCTCTAGTTTGTAGTTGGTTTCCTCCAAAAAGTTCCATGAGAAGGATTTGCCTAGGGGAGCTATGTGACACCCCCCCCTCCACCATAAAGGGTGGTCCCATGCAGAAATACATGACCGCCAAGCAATATATCGAACCAGGTAAAAAAAAAGTTATTAAATCCCATCAGATTTGGTCAGTATCGTTGTAATGAGAATCATTGCAAAAGTACAAGATCATGGTATCTATAAATGCCCCTTGACAGCAGCTGCGGAAACAGTGATGAAAAGAGAAAAAAGAGGAGGGGGAAGAAGGAAACCATTATAAGAAGAGAAGAAGAGGTGGCGGTGGTGGAAGGAATAAAGCGATAAGGCCTTGTAGTGGACCACTGCCTGGTTTGGAGAGCCGCGGCCGTCGAGGGGTTAATTCTCTAAACCTAATAATGTTCAATAGTGAGGTATTTGTCAGGAGATAAAGAAGTGATAGAATCTGGGAAGTAGGTCCCTTGGCGATTGTAGTACAAATATTGTTAATGCGGTGTGGTTACTACAGCGGAGGAAAGTAAAATAGCTTCAGTCCTTCGGAGACAAAAATCTGCTACAGTAGAGCAGGAGCCATAGACAAAGGGCAGTAATTGTTGAACCGCGAGTCAAACCATGTATATTGTCAAATCCTTCTCCATCCGCATTTACATGCCGGTTATGATGAATACCGCTGGGATGGGCACATTTTAAATCCTACGATTTTCCGGCGGTAGATCATGAAACGCGTGGTGCTCTTGCCTTCTATACCTTTCTTTTTTTTCTTTAGGTATTTTTTTATTTATTTTTTTTCTTTGGCTTTTGTAACGGAGACAAAAGAGGAGAAAGTGCTTACAAAGGACATCTGGTTACAGCTGTAAAACCCGATCCCCTTACACCATGCACTTTCCGTGATGACGTCATGCCTAGGTTACAAGTCTAGGAGGCCCGTAACTTGAAATCTACAAGAATTTAATAAGTCTGGTGTTAAAGCAATTTGTCATGGCATATTTGAAATATAAATCAGACTAATGGAGGAGATTGGACCCCCTCCCCTCCCCCCCACCCGCCACTGTACAGCATTAAAGCACGTGAACCCAGTAAATAGCTAATGGCAGACATAGGGGGAAAAAAAAAGAGAGGGCCTGACATTAAGACCCTAGCATTTTGGAAATCCAATATGTATTGACCTGTGTACTATCTTAGTGCAGAGATCTGGTGTCAGCACTATGTAGTCTTGTATAGGAACTGCTCATTACAGGTTTTCTGAGGAAAGCGCATTGTCTCTGAAGCTCCAGGACCTGATCAGCTAGAATTGCTCAGTAATCAATACTGGGAGCGACTGATGGCCTGACTCACACACACAACACAGCTGTGGCCACTGCTCTCAATGACTTCCCGGTAATTAGGAGAGACTGCCTGGAAGCAGCAGAGTGCTCACTCTCTCCTCAATCACTGGGAAATGCTCTAAAGGCTTCAATTAACCCCCTTATGGCGAAAAAAAAAATCATATTTTCATTCATACTAATTCCATGTGTTGTCCACGTACCCAGTAGTGACAAAAGATATCACCGCTAAATACTCGTCCCCTGTACTTCCCCCTGACCTGCGCTGAAGACCCAGTTCACCTCAGTAATTGGCAGGGGAGGACTGGTCGTAGACCCTGCAGGGAAATTTCCCATTGGGCTGAAGCCCAGAGGGGCCACTAGACCCCTTCTCAGGCCACCGGGTATGTAACACTCAATATTAATGGGAGCATCAGGTACTTATGTACCCAGCTGGGTACCACAGATACCCTCCTGAATTACTATTATTAGATGGTGATACAGTTGAATACTGCACCGGGCACAGGAGCTCGTGGCTTCCTGCCCACCCTGCCCATGGCCTGCACTGCTTATGGCAGGGATGCTCAACCTGAGGCCCTCCAACTGTTGTAAAACTACAACTTCCACCATGCCCTGCTGTAGGCTGATAGCTGTACACTGTCTGGGCATGCTGAGAATTGTAGTTTTGCAACAGCTGGAGGGCCGCAAGTTGAGCATCCGTGGCCTATGGTATGGCCGAGGCCATCTACTGTACTTATGTTGCTCCCACCTTCTGTAAATTTGGATGGGGTACTTTTAGCTTTTTTTCCCCCCCAGGGCCACTATAAGTTGGGATTCATTTGTTTTATGTCCGAAACGCATTGACTGGTGCAGGGAGATGTCTTGCTGTGTGCCTTTTTTCGACTTTAAAAAAAAAATATTTGAAATGAAAAATGTATGGTTTCATTCAAGACCCGCTACTTTGTTTCACTATATGTTTCCAGTACGTCCCTGCTAATTGGGGCGAGCATCATACTACACAAAGAATCCAGCAAGCATCGGGATTACTTAAAGGGGTATTCAGGTTGTTAGAAGTAATCCTGTGGATAGAGGCTAACTCCTACTGCTGGGACCCCCACTGATTATGAGAACGGGGACCCCGTATCATTTGCAGCCTGCCTGAAATGAATGGACCAGCTGGTCAGGCATGCGTGCGCCAACTCCATTAATTTTTATGGGAATTCCGGAATAACCCTTTGGAATGCGGTCTTTCCTGAAAGAGCGCCACTGTTTTCCAAATGCTGTGACTGGTATTGCAGCTCAGCCCTATTCTGAACAGAGGAGGAAACACAAAGAGAGGGGTCCTCTAGGGCATTATCATCTTACACCAACAACAGGCGAGAGAACAGATGTAGGACTACTAACCTGCTCAGGTTGTGAACTGTTTAGGAGCAGAAAACTTCATGGATAGTTGCTGCCATGGACAGAGATCCTTAATATCTGAACCCAGACCTGACAATGTAGAGAAAAAAAAGTTGCTCTAATCTTCTTCCACCGGCATGTAGTATTCTGATAATGAACTGGAATGACGCGTTTCAATCCTGTACTGGGAACTTCATCAGGTGCAAACAACATGGTTCAGTTTCCATACCAAACACACTCCGTGAACAATGGCACTTAAGCAGAATCCTCCTTACTGACTGTTTCCCAACATATTTATTAGAGCAATAAGCACTGACCAGTTTATGGTCAGCAGCAGCGATCACCCCATATCTACCTAGGCTAATATTGTTCATACATGAAAACCTTGCTGTTACCAGCTCTAACTGTATTCTTACTGGTAAATGTTCACCCCATTATTATCCGACCAGTAATATGATATCCTGCGAGTCATTCCACTGTTGAGTATTCATATACATAGCTCACTGCTTAGGTCATAGTTCAGACTACTAATAATAAGTCGGCCCTCATCTCTTAATATCATTGTTATTTACAATGCTCACCGTGTCCAGTACTTAAAAGGCTCTGCAGATTGTGTGGATCTTCTAGGGATAAACCTCTGGGGATTATTTGTATCGTTGTATTGGCTTCCATATTATTCCATGGATAGCTTCTGCAGTCCAGGATTGATGCTCTTAATATGGTTCTTGGTTGTAAAGAAAGAGGCTCGTAAGGCCTGTAATATATATATATATACAGTATATACAAAATGTAGCATCTACGGAATGTTCTTCTATGGAATGTAATCAGAAAATGACTTATTGCCTATTGTTTATAGCACATTTTTTTTTACATTATACCTATTCTTTAAATAATTTTTGGTGATATCATTGTCATTGAAAGTCCTGAAATCCTACAGTTTTCACACTGTGAAGATCACATTTCAGCAGTCATCTCATTATCATCACAGGCAAGATTACAACCTAGGACCTAGATAGATAGATAGATAGATGAGGCCTGCTTCAGTTTGTAAATCTGGTAGTCTCTTCCAGCAGAACAGACTACCGATGTTACTGTATCTGACATAGCCAGACACCGTCCACTGCCCGGTTTTTATTCATTATAATGAGATATGGTGTGCTAATTTCTGCTGGTTGCAGTGTTATTTCTCTGGCAGAAAGCTGGATCCTGCTGGATCCCATTATAGTGAATGGGGATCCAGTGGTGTCTGGTGGTGTGTGGCTAATCCAGATGCGTAACTCCGGTAGTCTGTTCCTACCGACCATTGGATTTACAAAATGGAGAGGTCAACCAATGCTTATACAAGATTCAATGTTCACAATAGGTGATGGTCACAGCTCACCTCCTCCCCCTCCCTGCACAAGGACCTGTGCATGGGTCACAGAGCATGCCCACAACACTTTCCTATAGAAGTCCATCAAAACCTTCTGTCTATAGTACCCTCTGAAGGCTGTCAGCAGCTCCTGACGATAGGTCATTAATATCAGGAGCCTGGAAAACCCCTTTAGGCAGGGGCAGACTGGAAACTTAAAGTGGCCCTGGAAAAAAAAACTAAAAGTGACCCCAGACACCACAGTGCAGCACAAAATACTGCCTAAATTAATGCTGAGAGCATCAGATGTTTATGTACAGGGCTTTTGGCCAAGAGGAGGGTTTAGGTCGCCCTCTGGGCATCGTCCCACTGGGATATTTCCCCATAGGATCTATGGGCAGTCCACCCCCCGCCTTTAAGATTGCAAACATTTTAAAGGTGTGGCCCTTGTTATAACTGGACTGAAAATTCCAGCATAGACTATGGCTCAATCTTGTGGACAACCCCTCCTTTTCTGGTCTTTGTGATGGCCTCCAAACTTTGGTTATTTGAAATTGTCTTCCTTTACAGCCCAAAGCTAATAAACCAGTCCTCACTGGCGCCCTCCTACCACTTTGCTGCCTATGTAAAGACACCGGTTATTTTTCTTTGGACCAGAAGGGGGGGAAAAAAATCATTATTCCCTGATTAGTGGCTGAAGTTAGATGAGAATAAGCAGTAAAGCAGTGAGGATGACTTGTATTAATAGCCCGGCGCTTGCTTCCCAGATAATTCTATCAGCAAGTTGGCCACTTGGTAAACTTGCAGCTTTTGATAAAGAGCTGATAAGACCTTTTGTTACATGAAAACATGAGGGACCGAAGCTGTGTCAAGTAAAATGCATCTCATCAGCTTTTCTCTGACATCCCAAATTCATTCCTTATGTAATTGATAATGGCCTTAGCCAATTATTTCACACATTACAATACACAGAGGTCCCTTTTACAGGTTTTGCAGTGCTGTAATTAGCTATGCTAATATCTCCTTTATTGGTCTTAATATTGCTCAACACCTTTTGCCATCCTGGAACCCACAAGAGCCCCATGACCTGTCAGGATGGCTGATTATTGAGAAGGATAGCTTTAATCAAACATAATTGCAGTTAATTTTTTTTTTCTCTCCTGCTCTCCGTTGCCAGCATCTAATGCCACGGACTCCTTGATATTCCATTAAATTACAATTAAACGGCCTCCTTTGTTTCTGATTGTCCTAAACAACACCACAAACTTCTGTAGCCATTTAAAAGAGAGCTGTTTGGTCGTAATTGCTTCCCAGCTCACAAAGGGCCAATTTACACAATACCCATGTAGAATTTAAACAGCTCATAATCTAATGGATATTACACTGGAGCCTAACACTACAATTAAAATGATTTTCATCAGATAGGGAAGCTTTGGATAATCAGCTTCATAAAAGTAAATATAAATGAACTCATTCATGGCTTAAATACACAGACACCGAATGGACTCGGAAATGAGGTTGGGTGGCCTAAAGCCACCCAAGTATACTGGCATCTGGGTAATGTTCGTGAGCAACATTTCTCTACAGATGGAGTTGTCCATCTTGTGACTTCTTACATATTGGGGTAAATTGTCATCAGATTTTAGTTGGGAAAGTCAGTAACATGATATATATAGGTGCACGGATTACTTCTAGGTCCCATATGAGGCCTGGAGTCAGAGGTTCTCCTATCCTATATGAGGACACATTCACCAGCTCGCCTTGGCCTCCTCAAACAGATCACTGATGAGGGTGCCGGGAGTTAGACTTCCACCGATCAGATATTGGTACTCTAATCTGAGGTCGTCAATACTCTACTCCCAGAAAACCCCTTCCATGTATAGCAGAAGTCCAGACTTCAAAGATGAAGCCCGCCCAAAAAGCTGAGCAGGCGGCATAGCCGCAGGGTTTCTGCCTTGAAGTCATACAACCCCCAAAATGCTATCAATAAAAGCTACAGATCGACCCTCAAAACAAATGAGCTCTTAGAAAACTCCGTAGATGTAAATATGAGAAAGTTATTGAGGTCAGAACACTGAGATGTAAAGGAAAAAGTTCCGTAATTAATTTAAAATTACAAATTAAAACACAGGAAAGAATGATGGTAACAGGTCAGTTTCACCACATAGAGAACACCGTAAAAATGAAACCCATAAAACTGGCTCGTTGTTGTGTTTTTTTCCCCCAATTCCACTCTCATTTGGAATTTGCTTCCTGCTACATTGTATGCAATATTAAATGGTACCGTTAGAAAGTAAAACGTCCTGCAAAAAAACAAGCCTTCCTATGTCTAAGTGAATGGAAAAATAAAATAATTATGGCTCCGGGAAGGCGGGAAGTAAATGAAAATGAAAAAAAAAAATTGCTTGGTTAGGAAGGGGTTGAATAACTTCCTGAGACTGAGGAGTCCTTTGCCCCATATTCCCTTGCACCAGACATTGGCAAGAGGGGGCGACCTGAGCAGAGGGCCCCTTCTCCATGTGTCTCAGCTGCAGGGGCCCCATATTATGTAGACGCTGATACAGACCATAGTGCACCTTACTGACAATATTCCCATTCTTTGCTACATAGTTCTTATTATTTGCTACAATGTTCTTATTAAAACCAAATGCAGCAGCTTCTCGTACCAGATCCATTTATTGTTTATTAAATGCAGCGCTCGCTCCTTTTCATAAACATGGCTCCGAGGCAGAGGTGCGTCCTCCGAGGGAATTAAAAGACACATGCCCCAACTTGCCATTTTATTATTAGTGGCATCTGCTTCTCCATCAATTACATGCTTCATACAGTCTGTTAAGGGGACCAATTTCTGAATGTAAACAAAGGCCCGCTGTCTGTAATAGGTTAGGTGAGGTTAGCTCTGCGCCGCACCAAGGTGTTTAGTGGTATGAAGCTGGAAAGGAATATTTTAGAGCTCCGATGGTGAAAAAAACTGAAATGGATGGAAAAGAAAGAGATTAAGGTGTGAAAACTTTGTTTCTTTTTTTAATAATAAAATAATATTTATATTTGTAAATACTGATAATGTTTTTATAATATGGGCATAAATAAAGAGGCACAAACACATATAGAGTCAAAGATACATATACACATGTACACCGCACACACTGATACAGATACTTACACACGCGCAGAGATACATACACACATAGTGTGGCACAGATACACATGCATACATGCATGCACATGTAGAGATATTGACACGCAAAGGCACACATGCATACCCCCCCAAACTTTTTGGTATCAGTATAGTAAATGTAATAATGAAAATCTATACTTCACATCAGCAAAGAGGGACAGAGGGACTTGGGTCAAAAGTAGGGACTGTTCTTCCAAAAGAGGCACACTTGGGGGGTCAGACATAGAGACACAGAAGCATACATACATACATACATAAAGAGACACAAATACATATATACATAGACAGTTAGAAACATAGATACATACATATATACACACACACACTCATAGAAAAAGACACAAATACATACACAGATAATTTCACACATACACACACGTAAAGAGACCCAATACATATATACATACACACACCTAGAGGAATATATATATGTATATACACACACTCATATAAAGAGACACCATACATACACATATTGATAGTGAGACGCAGCTATATACATACATAAAGAGACAGATACACACACATACATACATACACATACTGTACATACATACACATACTGTACATACACATAGATACACATACTGTACATACACATAGATACACGTACATACACATAGATACACATACATACACATACTGTACATACACATAGATACACATACATACACATACAGACACATACTGTACATACACAGATACACATACATACACATACTGTACATACACATAGATACACATACATACACACACATACTGTACATACACATAGATACACATACATACACATAGATACACATACATACACATAGATGCACATACATACACATTCTGTACATACACATAGTTACACATACATACACATACTGTACATACACATAGATACACATACATACACACACATACTGTACATACACATAGATACATATAGATACACATACATACACATAGATGCACATACATACACATTCTGTACATACACATAGATACACATACATACACATACTGTACATACACATAGATACACATACATACACATAGATACACATACATACACATAGATGCACATACATACACATTCTGTACATACACATAGTTACACATACATACACATAGATGCACATACATACACATACTGTACATACACATAGATACACATAAGGCACATACACATAGTTACACATACATACACATTCTGTACATACACATAGATACACATACATACACATAGATGCACATACATACACATACTGTACATACACATAGATGCACATACATACACATAGATGCACATACATACACATACTGTACATACACATAGATACACATACATACACATAGATGCACATACATACACATACTGTACATACACATAGATGCACATACATACACATAGATGCACATACATACACATACTGTACATACACATAGATACACATACATACACATAGAGGCACATACATACACATACTGTACATACACATAGATACACATACATACACATAGAGGCACATACATACACATACTGTACATACACATAGATACACATACATACACATAGATGCACATACATACACATACTGTACATACACATAGATACACATACATACACATAGATATGTACACTCATGGTGAGACACAGACATGTATACACATAGACACAGATACATACATATACACACTCACATAGACACATATATACACGGAGTGAGACACAGATACATATATACACACCTATACACACACATACACACTCCTATATTGTAAAGTTTGTATAGTTCACTAATAAGCGCCTTCTTTCATGTTCACGTTTGCTTCCGTGGAGGCCTAGACACGCAATAAATAAAAGCCGTATTTCAAGCCTGATTTATTCTACCTACTGTGAAAGATTATGACTCTTTAGGGAAATATAGAAGGGTCAGGGAATTAGTGTACATAATGGTCATTGTGATAATAGGCCAACAGATGCCGCAGCAAACATACTGTACGCAATTACGCATAATGCACTAATGACAGGCTGGAATTTGTATCGCCTTCGCCTCAATTGAGTAACAAATCCATGTTTAGGACTAATACAGACTTTATTGGTGTTAGAGCCAAAGATTTTCTGACACAAGATTTTTTTTTCCACCTCCTCTGCTCATAACAAGAGCATTAAATCCTTTGTGTTCCGGGGTCTGGGAAAGAGATATGTAAAGGCGGTTGTCAGATATTTTCTAAGAAAAAGCCAATTAAAGGGTAATAGAGCAAAGGATGAGAATTACCATTTGACTTGAAAGAGTGAATCTGTTCGACTCCTGTCTCATGCTCTAACAATGGAATTACCACTCAATGAATAACCATGTATTAAGCAGGTTTTACAATTAACTATTCCATTGCCAGAGGGTCTCATTGTGATTAAATAAAATAGCTCACTGGCATATTATAGATCAGAATCCATTACATGAGAGCAAATTAATAAAGAAGGTAGGCCCCGTGAACAGATACGTCATATGACAATGGACTGATATGAGCACCTGGTGCCATAGGGTATACATAGGGTCTTTCACAGTAGAGTTTTCTTTGGACATTTGGCTGACGTGGTGGCCTTGAGTCTTTTAGGCGAGTATCAGTTGCAAATTGATAAAATTGATGCTCCTAGAATAGTATAATGGTCCATCTGAACGTCATGGTGTAATTAAAAGTGTTGACTTAGTGCACAATGATTCATTTGTTGTACCTGAGTATGGATTTTTTTTAAATGCCTTCCATGTATGTAATTGTTACCTGATTGGACCCGCCAATTTGTGCTGTCTGGCTAATAAATATCCACTTTTATTAAGGCGTGTGCCGAATTGGTTCGGTGCTTAAAAATGGAAGGTGGCAGGAGGGTCACTCATACAAATAGTCTTTAGTAAATAATGCCTAGGCCCAAGTGTTATCTTGTAATGTCTAGGTCCAAGTAATATCCAGTAATGCCTAGGCACAAGTAATATCTAGTAATATCTAGGTACAAGTAATATCTAGTAATGCCTAGGCACAAGTAATATCCAGTAATGCCTAGGCACAAGTCTTATCTTGTAATGTCTAGGTCCAAGTCATATCAAGTAATGCCTAGGCACAAGTAATATCTAGCAATACCGAGGCACAAGTGATATCTGGGTATACCTAAGCACAAGTAATACCTAGTAATGGCTAGACCAAAGTAATATATAGTACTTCTTAGGCGCAAATAATACTTAGTGATACCTAGGCCTATGTAGTATCCAGTAATGCCTATATCCAGGTAGTATCTAGTAATGCCTCGGCTTAAGTAATATCTAGTAAAGCGAAGGTCTAAGCTGTATCTAGTAATGCCTAGGCCTAAGCTGTATCTAGTAACGCCTAGGTTTAAGTAGTAAATATTAATGCCTAGGCCTAAATAATATGTAAAAATGTCTAGGCCTATGTTGTATCTAGTAATACTAAGGCCAAAAGAATATCTAGAATTGCCTAGGCCTAAGTAGTGTCTAGTAATACCTAGGGCTAAGTAGTATCTACTAATGCTTATGACTAATTAATGTGTAATACTTCCCAGGCCTAAATAGTATCTAGCAATACCTAGGACTAAGGAATATCTAGTAATACCCATTGTTTAGTGTTGCCTTGGCTCAAGTGTTATTTAGTAGTGTTTTTAAAGGTAAAAATCTAACAATGGAGTATCTTTGACGCTGTATTTTTACATTTAAAGACATTATAGGCAAGTCCGAGCTCCAGGACATTCCATGCATTGCCTTTATTATATACTTTCGACCCATTCGAATAACATTACACAACTACAGGGTCACCTTTTTGGGCTTTTTTGTCGTATTAGTTAGAAATGCCCAGTCTAAAATAATATCTAGCCTAAGGAACATATAGCAATTCATAGGTCTAAGTAATATCTATTAATGCCTAGGCCTAAGCGGTATTTACTAATGCCTAGCCTCAAGTAATATTTAGTAATGCCCAGGACGAAGTAATATCTAGTAATGTCTAGGCCATGTTGTGAAGTGAGCAGTGAAACTAGCATCGCTAAAGGTTCATTTGCATGCCTAATGACTTTCTCTAATTACAGAAGATCATGGAACTGTTTATGAGAGAAGTGGTTCTTCACAATAGCTTGTGAAAGGTGTATAAACCGATTATAAAAGGGTGAATGATGGCCGCAGGCTTAATGTATAGAGAGGTTCATGTCACTTATAAGTGGTTTAAAATGCTTGCAGATTTTTTTTTCCCCTTCTAAGAGCCGGTAACATGATTTAATCAGATAGGCACGGTGGCTTGTTCCATGCATAAGGCAGGGGCTTAAGAGCAGACACATTTGCAGATGAACCGCTTTTACTAGCTTCTCAGAGACATGACATTTGTTCAGCAGATTAGCCAGGTTGTAATGTGTGGCATAATTGCACTGTGCGGATGTCCCAGAAGTGAAAACCTAATTGCTTGACAGGACTATAACTTTGAGGCACGTTCTCACCTTGTTAGGTCCTTTTTCTGATGCAGTTCAAATGAAGTCTGGCCGCAGGTGTGCCTAATTTACCTCGCAACAGAACGGGCGCTGTGTAATTGCAGGGTAGTAGTTAGGAGAAATTGCTGGGTGGAATATCAAGTGACTAACTGTACGCTGATGGCATATGGGTGTTTTTGTGCCATTGTTAGGGCAGATGAGCAGAGGTTTGCTTTGTAATATATTACCGCAGAAAATTTCGAATGTACAAGATTGAAATATACATTTTAGGCAGTGAATGGCAAACAAATATTCTTAATTTGTGCATTTTAATCAACCTTCTATTATAGCCCGTAATCTGCAGCCCCCTATTAATACTACTACTAAGTAACTACTACTTTCTAGAGTAAAAATAAAGTTAAAAAGTTGCATTTTTATGAACATGTATGCTCATGGTATTGTCGCTGGGCCCTGACAACTTGAGGCCTTAAAGGGGTTTTGCAAGGTTTAGATATTGATGGCCTATCCTCCAGGATACGTCATCAGTATCAGATCGGTGGGGGTCTGACATCTGGGACCCCATCAATCATTTGTTTGAAGAGGGAGCAGCGCTCTGGTGAGTGCCACAGCCTCCTGGCAGCTTACCAAGCACAGAACCATCCATTGGATAGCAGTTATGATTAGTATTTCAGTTCAGTCCCATTCAATTGAATGGGACTGAGCTGTGACTAGGCCTTATGACCAATGAACATGAAGGTTACAAGGGCTAGTTGCTCTTCAAACAGCTGATCGGCAGAGAGCCCCCCCCCCCCCCCCCAATCTGATATTGATGACTTATCTTGAGGAGAGGTCATCAATATCTAAAATCTTGGAAAAACTCTTTAAAATTATTGTCTAGAATGAGAAAAAGGGTCTGAATTTTTCCCCAAAAACAGCACCACTGTCCATTGACGCTCTGACATTGACATTGACATTCTGATACTTGAATGTATTGAGCTGTAATTGCATACTCCGTCTCTGGACACAAGTGGAATCATAAAGAAAGGCAGACCCTTTACATTACAATGAGACAAAGCCATTTTCTTGTAAGAAGACTTAGTGGGTACATTGTCCAACTATCTGTTTGGTTGAGGGTTGTTTCATTGAATTCACCATCTGAATTTCATAAACAGTCAATCCTATCATTTGTGCTTGACAGTCTTATATTTATAGCATATTTAAGGCTTTCTATTTCTTTCTTTCCTTAGATTCTTCCTAAAGTTTTTCCTCAAGTGTAATCAGAACTGCCTGAAGAATGCAGGGAATCCAAGAGACATGCGACGATTCCAGGTACTCTGATGGAGACAGTCAGGCACTGAGGCTCTATGTCAACTTTCCTGTTGAATGTAACCATGATGGCAGAATGGATGGTCCCTATCAGTATTGTGTTAGGAAGCTGGAATACCTGAAGGAAACCCACACGTACATGGGGAGAACATACAAACACCATGCAAATGTCCTTGGTTGGATCAGAACCTAGGACTTCAGCTCTACGAACCACTGCCAGAAGTGTCAACCAATAGCTTGAGATGGCCATACAAATTAGGCTAATCTTGGTCGGACCCACTGATTGTGATAGGACCGACCAATCACCAAATGTGTATGGTCATGTCCCAGTTCTACCACGATAGCTGATGCTGGATTTTGACATGCCTTATACTTTTGTTTTCAGGGAGATAATTTGCCAACAGAGTTATTTGGCAGAGGTTAATATCCTTTATCCCATTCAGAACACATGCTTGCTCAATCAACCTGAGCTTGCACTTGTATGGGATAGCATTCATGTGTGGGAGCTTTTGGCCTGCAGCTAAAATGTATCTAAAGTGTACGGCCTGCTAAAGGAGTAGTAGTTCATCATGCTCCTTCCCCTATTTATTCACTATCCAGTTCTTATGTTTTATGTATCTAGGGTCAGACAATGTACATTTTTACAAGAAACGTCTTAGTACAGGGATTATAGCACTTTCCAGGAATTCCTCAAGCCACAGTGAGTTTTGGAACGAATATGGACTGTGGTGTTTTAATGATCAGGTTTGCTTCAAGTGCTCTTGGTGAGGAACAAAAAGAACAGAGGGTCTACTCAAGCAAGGCACCTGTATATTCTTCTCAGAGATCATTTAGGAAGATTAGCCTCTTCAGTTCTAATTTAGCACTACTCAAAAGCCATTTAGCATGGAAGTTGCACCTAAAAGGCCGAAAAGTCTATTGACAGTACACAAAGGCCGGCGTGATAGAACTGTGAAGTGGAACCAGACTCCTTCTGTGTTATCAACAATATGTCCATCTTTCAGTCCTTATGGGTGATATTACTATAATCTGAGGTTACCATTGGCTGTAGAACATTGGAATTCACTCCAAAAAATGCATCACAGATACCTCTACAATCTTGTTTTTGGTGTAACTGTATCGTTACGAGCATGTTCTTGATATGGAGCTTAGAACCTAGATATTAAATTGCCCTTCCATAGAGTAGCCGAGAAGCACCAGCAAATGGGGTCCATTTTGAATTTACATATACCCATTTTAAAGCCAGAACACAATGAGTATTAATGTTTGGTAGACCCATATAGGTAGAAAAATACATGTTAGAGGTATGCCATAGGATTACCATAATTTTGATACCGAATGCAGTTTATTAAAGGTCACCCCTGGAAAATACCAACCAGAAGACAGAAAAATAGTGTTTACTCATAGGTGTTACTTCTGTAAATCACATTTATTGTTCACATCATGTATGGAGATATCTGTTTTATGTCTTAGGTTTTATTGAATTCATATATCTTACAGTTAAAATTTTATGAAAAAAACCCAAACCTATTCTTCACACCACTTCAGTCAGCCTCCATTTCTCATGGTTCACAGCTTCAAGTGCCATTGGTAATATTGATCCATGGCAGCCGAGCAGAAGGTCAAGCCTGGGATGAGTAAAAGTCTCCTCTTTGTCTTCCTGATAACTGAGAAAAGCATCACTCAAAAAATGATTCGGTGGTCAACGCTGGGACCACTGGTGACCAAATGACAATGCTGGATCCTTCCAGCTCATTTTTCTTGCCTTAATTTCCAGTTGCATGACAGCATAGCATTAGGCATCAGAAACCTATATTTAGCGTCTGTGAGTTTGTACTACCAAGGTACCAACCCTCAGAGTTAATATAGAACAAACGTCTTTTTTTTTTCCACTGAACTGTTATTTTCCCTTGGCGACTGACCTATATATAAATTGACACAGCAAAGACAGTCATGTTTTCTCCCTGTCTTATTTTTTTTTTCCTGCCCGTGTGTTTCATACAGAGCGGAGTGGAGGAGGACTGAAACGCGCTGCACACTTTAGTATGGAAAGCAGGCATCCTGTATTTTGTACAGCATGTAATTCGCTATAGCAACGCTGTGCAGACTCTCCTGACCTCTCTCAAAGCTTCAGCTTGACTTACAACATTTGTGTTTTTTTCACTTTTTTTCCTTTTAATTAGATGCTTCTCCCAGACAAATTCCTCCCTTACCAAAATAGGAAAGGATACATGTAATTTACCAAATTGCCTGATAAAGCAACCCATTTTACAAGGGCATTTCTTCACCTTGTATAGCTATGCTGGTCATAAGCAACATTTAAGCTAGCAATAATTATAACAGCACAATTCCTTTAATCCAGCACCAACTGGACCTCATTGGAGGTGGATTATTTCACTTTCTGGATTATTGAACAGTTAGAGAAACAAACATGAAATTTTCTTCCAAAAACGGCGCCACATCTGTCCACAGGCTGTGTGTGGTATTGCAACTCATCCCTATCTACTTCAGTGGAGCTGAGCTGTGATACCAGACAAAACCCATGGACAGATGTCTTACTATTTTTGGAAGGAAGCAGACGTGTCTTTCTAATCCTGAATGACTCCTTTAAGGGTCTTTAAGGAAGCACAGAAAAGATCATCAATGTGAAATACTGCATTTATTTTTGATTAGTGGAGTCTTGCGATTGGTTATTTCTGCTCTTCTTCTTTATCTGATGCTAGGGATTTGTATCAAGGCATATATACTGAAATCTGACCTTAATATTCACTCAATATATTTACACGAGGAGGTTTTAGAAATGACATTAGTATTTGTGCATTGTACATGAAATATACATTGTACCGTACACTACTAGCTCATTATGTGCAGTATATGACAGCACACATTATGAACCAATGTACTTTCTTTGTTCCTCACCACATATGGAATGCTCACTAGTCCATATGTCTCTTTGTAGCTTATGTTTCTCCCTGAATAGGTCATCTTTAATGCCAGAATTTCTACATTGATCATAAAAACATTAAATAAATGAAACCCATCAGGGGCAGACTGGCTATAGACCCTACAGTCAAATGTTCTGGTGGTATAATGCCTCCCGAACCTTCCTCATGGCCTACAGCCAGGTACATAATGATCTGATGCTATCAGGTGCCCTCTTGATGTCAACTGTATCACAGTCCTTAGGACAATGATACAGTTAAATACTGCAGTGCTGTAGTATTTTGAGCTGCACTATGGTATTTTGCGCTGCACTTCGGTATTGAAGGCCTCCATCTACTTCTGTTAACCCTGCTTCCTTTTGTTGACCTGCCTTCTGTCTATATAGACCTGCCTACAAGATGGGGTCATTTTTACAGGAACACTTTAAGTTTCCACTCTGCCCCTGAAACCTATTAATGAAAGGAACTCTACGCAATCTGAACTGAAGTATATTTACTTCACACATATCAGGCAGCGCCCAAAGGTAAAAGTAATGCACCGTGATATAATGTCCAATCACACATTTGCACTTCAGATGAGAGCACATCTAAACAGGACGGAGGATACCTGTTTTATTTTCTATAGGGTCCCTTACTGTATAATTATAAGAAATATGAATAATATATTATTTGCCAATAACTTGCCAAAGTAATCTGCCAATCAAAGATTTGTTTCCTTAGTACCCTCAGCATCAGTGGGTGTTGAAAGACATTCAGGAAGTTGAAGCTTTACACATGAAGGGTTTTTTAGCCTTCTAAAATAATAATGCATCATATTTTCCATGCCAAGAGCCACTGAGCAGAAACATACACTTGTAGGATATCTCTAGCAATATTACAGTAAGATCTAGGTTGCCATCTAATTTTAAACATCCACTGTTATTATGACTTGGCTGTGAAGCTTTAATTTAGACAACCTGAAACTTGAACTATTGTAATCATTCCAGAGTTCTCATATTAACCTGCACTTGTTGTTATCTGAGACCCCAAAGACCATTCTGGAATTATGTCAACATGTGGAGCCATCTGCAGACCTTAAAAATATGTAATTCCCTGCCTAGTCTGATCCCAGCCATAGAGCCATTTCCAGGATATATTGTTACATGAAGCCGGTCTAGGTGTTATTGGTTAACAAGGTTGTGATGTGTAAGTACGCTCCTGACTTAAGTTCTTCGGCTGTGAAGCAGCTGGAGTATAAGAGGGCCCTATCCATCATTTCTTCTATGGCCGCACTCTGAACCTGAGCAGCAAGAATAGGCCTCTTTCAGTCTAATATAAAGAAGGAAATTCCGTTGACATACCAGGGTCAATCACCATCCAAATGAACTTAAGAATGGATACTTTTCATGGGATGAAAACACTTTCACTATTCATTTTCCATTCAAGCTTTTCATATGCAAAAACATCATTATTGCCTGGTAAATGTAATCATAGAATTGACAGATGTCTTGAGTCTAATGGAAAAGCTTCAGATTAATTTTTGATGGGTAAAATGTTTTGATTTGTAACAGCATTTTTTAACTCATGCATAAGAAGGGGTTTTGAAAAAATTCTTCTGATAAGAGCCTCATTAAGAACATCCGAATATAGAGCAATATCATTCACTTTAACATTGTGTGCAGGTTTTATCATATAGTATATGTAATAATTTATCAATGTTCATCGGCAGGTGAATTTGTATGAGTCTTGGAGTACTGCATAAAGGCAGGGGGGGTCTAAGAGTCTCAAATGGCTCCCAGGTTGTGGAACACTGGTGTACATAATGGTGGGGATACCACAGAAAGAATCAAAATGAGATTCCTATTCTGGTGCTAGCTCATTCCACCATCTTCACATTCTGGGACAAGATGCTTTGTTTTTGGGAGGTCATAGCAAAGATTAAACTAAACCTTAAGGTCAGAATAGCTTGGGGATTGTGTCCCTTACCACCCCATCTCCATGACCATTGGGTCAACTTACTACCTTCTTACTTACTAACACTGCAGTTCCTCTGGAGATCTGAGAAGAACCAGAACTGGGCCCTCTTCCTTTCCAAGGTCTATACCACCCCTTGTTTGGGTGGTGGGATCAATAGAAGCCTCATACCAGCCAGGATGGGTGGAATTTACTTTTTAGTATGTGCAACCTAATCTCATATCCAGGGGCGTAGCTAAAGGCTCATGGGCCCTGGTGCAAGAGTTCAGCTTGGGCCCCCCTTCCCTTAGTGCTCTGTGTGTCTTCTTATGTGGCACAAGGGTCTTTGGGCCCCCTCAGGCACCTGGGCCCGGTAGCAACTGCTATCTCTGCACCCCCTATAGTTACGCCCCTGCTCATACCATAAAGTAAAGCTAGTCAAAAAGTTTTCAGATGCGTAATAGCTTGGGTACATAGCATATTATATTATTACCGTCAACATAGTCCCGGCCAAGTACTTAGTAGATTAGTCATATGAAGTCATAATGTCTGTTTCACGAGTTGTTATCTTAACAGAATGCTGTTTTTTTTCCTTATTTTTCAGGTCGTTGTATCAACAACAGTCAATGTGGATGGCCACGTGTTGGCCGTCTCAGACAACATGTTTGTCCACAACAATTCTAAACATGGAAGGCGGGCCCGCCGCCTTGACCCCTCAGAAGGTACGGCTCCTTCTTATCTGGAAAATGGTAGGCACACATTTACATGTCCTTTTTTTCCTTTGCAATGCTTTTTTTTTATACATCAAACTTTATTTTGACTACACAACGTTGCATCTGTTTTTCCACCTCAATTCATTGATCAACAGAAAGATGGAAATATCATCATTTTTAGCCCAGCGAAGATCCGACCAAAGAAAAAAAAAGAATCTGAATTTTCTAACAATCATTTTTAATCCATTTTCCTTTCAGCTCAAATAATTTACAGCCAGTTTTTTTTACCATTTGCCTCAAATCCTTTATTTTTCAAGCATTTTTTTTCTTCATGGTTTGGCTTCAGCTTTTTTTGCAGTTTGATTTCATTTGGTATTATTTTTGTTGCTGGTCACGGACATGAGGTACATTCCTAAGTTCATGTGAGCATTTGTAAATGCTTTTGGAAACATATGACCAAATCTCGAAGGAATTTACTATGAGGTCAACTTCCTGTCATTGGGTCCTGCAGATGGGAACTGCAGAAATCTGATGCAAAATGAACTTGTGCATGTTAAATAAACTGATGCATGAGAATAACGCACATAAACATACATATGCTTATATATATATCTTGGCTAAACTGCATAGTATATGGCATATTACATGGATGAAAAGCAATACAAAGGGAAGATTTGCATATAACATCCAAGATGAAATGGCTTCAATTGTTAAATGTAACATGATGATTTAGATATCAGAAGAATAAGATCACAGTTTACAATCTGCTGCGCTGCTCAAAAATAAACTAATTTGTTTTTCTGCTATAATGACTAAGGTAAAAGAGAACAAAATATAATAATTAGAGGTTGCCCTGAGCCCAAGAGTCATTATAGCGCATGACGTATTGTTTATCCCTTTCATATGTACTGAAGATAGGTGTATGTTTTGCCTAGCAACCAGCACTAATGAGGTTCACAATTAAGAAGGTTGGATCCTCTCTCCTAGTCGTCTTCTTCCCCAGGGAGACAGAACTGGCAACATTATAGGTTCAAGTTAGCAAGCTCAGCCCTGTGGTGCTAGGTTTTGGTAGAAGTCCAAGCTCGTCCTCCTCTCTAATGAGCTATTATGATGTTAGCAAAACACAAGTATTTATTTTTGTAAGCTGTAGAAAAACTATCTGACTGTAAGCAGAAATTGATTTGTGTTTTGTAAAATAAAGAGAATTTATTGTCATGTCTGTTGTTTGGCAAGCGAAAAAATTTGTCGAGTCTCGCAGACTCTTTGCGCAGAACAATAGGCTGAATAAGGAAAACGTGCAGCGCACACAAGTTTTAAAAGCAAGACAAAAAAAATTTAAAAAGGTAATAAAAGAAACAATTCAGTGAATAACAAACATGTAAAAATGAAATAAAAAAAATAATTTTAGCAATTCAACAAGCAACAGAATTAAAAATGAAATGTCCATTGTAAGAGCGTTTAAAAATAATTTGGAAGAAAAGTTTTACTATGAAATCGGCATGGTTGCTAATATAAAAGCATGCTCAATATATTAATAATAATAATATGTACCTGCATAAATCGTCCCCCTGCTAACACCTCATTATCCAATAATCTAATGTTCACCAGCAGCCTATATACACTCAACCAAGACCATTTCCAAGTAAACTAATTCCCCCTGCTGTTCCAATGGACGTCTGCCATGGAATATCTTCTGTCCTCGCAAAGCATGGCAAATGATTACAGTGGTGAGAATGAAGCAAACGCACACACAAAAAAATGAAATAAAAAAAAAATTAAACTATAGGAAAATGTCATCTTTTCCAATGTTATTTTTTTTTCCCTTTCTTGTCAATTATTGCAGAAATCACGTACTAATAGTATGAACCTTAAGCAACTTCTATCACAGCACCACCAGGCCTGCAGCACAGAACTGATTTGCATGCCAAGTACTTGTAATGCAGTTAGGTTTATGCAATAATGACAACTGAATCCAGGCTGCAGGGTTTTAGTGAGTTAAAGAGAACAGATGGCCCTAAGAGAGGTAAAAGGTATAATCCTATCAGCTGGAGTATCAGCCAGCCATCTGGACATCCTAAGCACAATTACAAGACATTTTAGCAGGCAGAACAAAGGAGTCTTCATGAGGCAAGATTAGGCCTGTTTGAGTGTCTCAATATTGTGAATTCAGAAAAAGGTGACAAATTCTGTGATATTACTCCAGAGACTTGGCTGACTAATCAAAACTGCTATAATGAAGATGTTGACTAATAAAATACTTGATCCGATCGTAAAACGAAAAAAAACCAAAACTCTAGAAAACAAAAAGAAACAGAAGTCAGCGCCTAATTTTGCAAAAACATCTTTAAAATTTTTTTCTTGGTCAAAATATTAACGTCGTGAAATTTTTCGGAAATTGAATAAAATACGAGAGATCTACTTCTGATAGGTAATTAATGAACATCAAATGAGGAGGCGACACCTACTGGATATCAAAGATACTCCCTTATTAATTAGCAAAAACACACTGGTAATGGTTAGATGCTTTAGGATTTTTGGAGAGGTTGAGATAAGATGGGATCAGGCTGTGCTGCAGAGCTTCATGTGTGTGGGTTGAGCTTTCAACACCCCAACACAGAGCCCTGGGATATCGCTTTGCTTTTTTTTTCTTCTTCTTCTTCCCCCTACTCCTCTGTTTAAGTGTATTGTGCACGTATATCATTAGATCTCTAACACTGTCTGTGTAATTCATTTTGCTATGGTTCCCATAGAACACATGTTCCTCCTCTATATGTGCATTGAAATGTATGCAAATACAAGCAGGAGGAGGACGGCTATCGGAATATCCCGAGCCAGCTTCTGTTTCTTTTCCCACTCACAGGCACTAGAACTTCCTAGACAATCTGTGTTTTCAGTGAGTCCCAGCTGCCAGATAGAAACCTCTTGTGCCTACGATAGATTCCAGTTTTTTCCCTCCCTTTTTTTTCTTCCAAAGTAAATTTGTTTACTGTAATTTTTTTTTTTTGGAGAATTATTTGCCATAATTGGCTGTGCTGATGAAGGTCACTCCCTGCGAGGAGACTTGTCAGTCTTTAGAGATCTGATCCTTTTCAAATGCTCTCCATGCAATTAAGAAAAGCAAATGTCATTCGGAAGCCTCAGAAATGAAAATTTGTATGAACTTATTAGCATGAAGTCAACAGCGCTAGTTAAGGGCAGGTTCTCAGTGTGTGCTCTGTTCCTCTGTTGCAGAGGGATATGCACGTAGAATAAGCAAATATAACCTCCATTGGTCTAACGTCAAGGCAAACAAAAGGAAGGTGGCATGTCGAGGGCGCCCTAAACAACAATAGCTAGCGGTGATTAGCCATGGTGGTTGTTATGAGGAAGGACCAACGTTCTACCCTTGGACCAAACAACGTTCCGCTCCTTCCACGTGTTTGCTTTAAGGCACCTGGGCCTTGTTACTTGGCTCGAGGAGCTATTAGACAAAGCTATCGAGTAACTCTTGTAAAAATGTCAAAAGCCTTAAAAAAAAGTAGATTCTGGTAGAAGTAGATTTAATTTCAAGCTAACTCAATGTCCTCAAGCCTAGACCCATATCCCAAGTCATCACATTCGTATAACCTAGACTGAGCATCCATTGCAGCATGCTAAGTAGATGTCAGCACGCTTGGTGCTCTCCAGTATAGGAACGACAACAAAAAGAGCATTTATATTATCTGGAGGACAATCAATAATACAGTACTGTCAAACCAACCCCTGCAGGTGAGATATCGAGGAAACGGAATTTACTTGTAATAGGGAAAGTGTATATCTTAGGATCTGCTCCTTTGCATGAAAGTCAGCATACAAAAGACCATCAAAGCCGGTAAAATAAGGTCTGTCAACACCGTGTAAAAGAAAGGCTGATCAAAGTGAAGAACAAAGCCATTCTCACAGAGGCTGAGCAGCCTTCAGCCCCAGCCTCAGCCACAGTTTTACTGGCTGCTGTGAGCCTGGAGTGACTAGTGCTGCTTTCCCTTGCTTTACCCCACCAGAGCATTGTAATAACTCATGCAAATGTGAAGACTCTAGAGACAAAGAGAGGTCAAGTCAATGGCCCAGGGATTCGTGTCGACAAACAATATTAGATGTAAAATGTGTACCTTTGACAGAAGTATTAATATAGAGCTTTTGATTTCTTTTTTTTTTTTTTGCCTTTTGTGCATGAAAACTGAAAAGTAGTAATTATAGAGTGACGGAGGAAAATTAAGTTTTGATTTGAACCAAAGGCAAAGATCGCTGATGGGGAAAAAGAAAAAAAAAAGAAGAAAAAAAAACACACACACCACCCAACCCAATTAGCTGCTTGTAAAGAATCAGAATTCTGAACATTTGCTGTTCCATTTCATTCAACGAGCCTGTGATTGACTGTGCTTAGATCTGTACAGTAAAGCAGATAAATCGACATGCCACATGCACGCGGCGCTTAATCATTTGTAATAGCCATATTTGCTTTGACACGTAATTTGCCGTATTAAGCCATTTTTCTTACTCACTGGCAATCTACTTGGCCTTTGCTTTATAAAACATGTAACAGTTTCCTTTAAATACATTTCCATGCTGATGTATGACTGCTCTTTTCTTTATTTTATGGATGCTATGCGCAAAACAAAAAAAATCATGCCTTTGTTTTTGTTATTTTTTTCATTTTATTTTTTTGCATTTTTCTTCACTGGAACATGATTTGTCATTTGGCATTGAGGTACATTCTATAGGAAATAAGCCAAACTAATGTTTTCCTCTCTACTTTTTCCCCCCCCCTCTCTCTCCCTCCCCACCTCTTTACAACCCACCCCTTGCTCTGTACAAGCAGCTACGCCATGCATAAAAGCGATCAGTCCAAGTGAAGGCTGGACCACTGGTGGAGCTACCGTCATCATTATTGGAGATAATTTCTTTGATGGTTTACAAGTGGTATTTGGAACTATGCTGGTGTGGAGCGAGGTAAGACGTAGGAATCAGCAGGCTTTTGAACTGGAGCATGTTTCCACCAACGAGAAGTCAATAGTCAATTGACAAGTGGTATCAAGAGGCTTTATTTCAAACTGTCTTTTTATCCATGAATTCGCAAGTGGTGGGAAAGCTTGGACACACAGCCGAGGCACGTCTGGGCCCCCTAGTGGAACGCTACAACAGACCTTTGAGCACAATTGACCAATTAGTGTTAAAAATTACTAGGAGCAGGCATTGGTGTTGCCATATGGAGGCAATTTTCATATGAATCATGCCCTGTGGCCTTTCCTGCAAACCTAATTCAGGGATAACTTGCAGTCTTTTTTGCTTTTTTTCCCCCTCCCTTTGCAAATTTTTTGCATGGTTTGGTCTATAGTCTATTGTGAGTTTATTTTATGATTATACAGATAAAGCAGAATTTAATGTAGGAGAGCTGAACTGGTAATTAGTTAAACAACCCATCCTTAGATACTATATTCTGTAGCATTATCTTGAAGGGGTTGTGTGACTTTTTTACGGAATTTCTCCAGTGCCACTAAATGTGCTAAAATTAAAAAGATTCTGTACTCACAATTTAATCCCCGGCCGTTTTCAGCATGAATGCTCCAGTCCTTACCTCTGGGCACTGTTTACACGTCTGCAGCACGTATACCCGGCAGCTACTGACCTCATTGAGCCGTTTTGGATGGTGATTGGCTGCAGTGGTGTAAACGGAGTATACGGGACATCATTAGGGAGGACCAGAGCAATATTTAGTGCCATTTGGGAAGTTTTTAAAGGGGTTCTCAGGGAGTTCAATGTTGATGACCTAACTCGGGATAGGTATCAATATCAGATTGGTGGAGGTCTGACTTCCGGTACTCGCTCCAATCAGCTGCTTGAAGAAGGCTTCGGCCTCCTCAGAGTTTACCAAGCACAGTGTCATACGTTATCTTGTGGACGTGCTTTATTTTGCAGGGTGTGTTTGGTTTTGTGCTGTGCCTAGGCTATGTGACCAATGAAAGTGATGTCATTGGCCTGGGATGAGGCCAAAGTTGATTGACTCTGGAAGTCAAACCCCCACCGATCTGACCAATCCTGAGGATAGGTCATCATCAATATCAAACTCTTGGAAACTCCCTTAAATAAGTCATAAGTATGGGGCAGTCTCAACTACTTAGATTAAAAATTTGGCACAATTGTACATAAAATTCAGATGGGCATTGGTCTTTAAGACTTTTTTCTCTACTTGTTCCCTATTAGCTCATCACACCCCATGCCATCAGAGTCCAGACCCCACCCAGACACATTCCTGGCGTTGTCGAAGTCACACTTTCCTACAAATCCAAGCAATTCTGTAAAGGCGCCCCTGGAAGATTTGTTTATACCGGTAAGTTCCCGTATTATTGACAAACCGATTGCTTTGCATACAATGAAATGCGGCTTCGTTGCAAACCCAATGAATTGCAATTTGCCGCTGATAACATTTTTTGTGATGAGGCTACGACCTCTGAATTTTCAGAGTGAGGAAAATGACGCGGTGCTTTTAAATAGGGGAGGGATGTTGTATGTGTGAGCATCTGGTTCCTATCACAGTATATTGTGTTCTCAGCCACAGTAACATTTAACCTTCTCAGTATGAGATGTACCATAGGGCAACAAGGCCTCCAGATAATGAAAGGGGAGAGCGGTGTGATAACCAGGCGCTTTATAAAGTACTTAAATCTGAAGTGCTCAGTAAATAGAGGGAGAATAAGGTCCTCTTTATTTTTCGAGGTTCTTACAGTAACAAATACTGACGGCACAGTTTCTCATTATGCTAAGAAAGGACAAACCCCAGACTATCCGCTCTGTATTGCCTGCTCCTTTCAACAATTATAAAGATACAATTACCTTGGGAGAATGTGGCAGTTCAGTTGATTAGCACGGTGAATTAAAAGAGTGAGTCACAAATGACATGTCCAGCTATTTTCTACAGGTCCTTTGTATTCCCAGTGCACCTCACCCCGTTGTAAGAAGGTCAAAAATTAGAGAGAGAGATAACAGTTTCCAAGCAGCTTGCACTTAAGAGAAGAATTAACAATCATTCTGTATGTAATTGCCAGTTAATAGTATATTGCCTTCTAGATTGAAGCGAATAAGTGGCGATATACGGGTACTAAGTAACATTGTATCAGTCTGCTCTTTTACTGATCACGCCGCGGGGGAGGGGGGGGGTCTTAGAATTTATTTATTTATTATAATTTAAGCTGGAATAGATTTATTAGTCAAATAACAAACCTTATTTAAGATTTAGGATTTGGTGGGCGGTTCTTTATTTGGCTGTATACAAATGAACTGGACTCTGTGATGTTGCTTGATGCATTACCACTAGATAGGAACAAATATGTAAATGTTATGTGAATTATTCATATGTACGATGATCTCTAACCTGATACCCCCATGTATTAATGATGGATTTCACTTTACATTGTGGACGTTCTTTGATTTACATTGAGTATAATGTTGACAAGTGTGAGATCCCCCCCCACTTGCCAGGCCCTAGACCAGGGTATAACTAGAAAGTTTTGTGTCCATGCCAAATGAATTGGGTCCTCTTTATTAAATCAGACCTCAGACTAGATATCTAGGTCCGCCCCAGACCAGACCTCTACATCAGATCTCAAAATTAGGACCTTATTTGCTTCTTGTGTGATAGGCCCTAATGGGCTTGATGTGGCAGGAGGCCCCTAAATCAGATATCAAAATTAATAAAAAATAGGCACCTACTCAATCACTTTCCTCACTCCTGGCTTCTCTTGTCTTCTGGCCAGTACCAGGGCCTTGTGTGATCCTTGTGTGCTGGGTCCTAAAGTGCCTGATGTAGTAAGGGCTCTGTGGACCTCCTAGACCGTGACTGTGACCACAGTAAACCTAATAGTTACATCATTGCTCTAGTCTACAATGAGTACTTGATGTCAGCATCATACATACCACAGAGCAATGTGTATGGAGCCTGTATGGAGGCACACAGAATCTCTGAGCCTTCATGCTGTAGGCTATAGGTACTCTATAGGCACCATATAATGAATATATACATAATGCTATATATATATAATGCTATTTTGTGGAGCATGCAATTTTCATTCATCTCAGTCTAACAGAAAACACCTCTGCAGACCTGTATAAAACCAAAGCCCTACAGAATTACAGTAGGCCTCATGTGGGTGCTTATTTAGGCTTTGTACCATTCAGAGGTAGTATGGAGTTATGATAGTTTATACGCAGAACAAGCTACTCAACATGTATGCTAAAGTGACTTACAAATAGATTTATAAATCTAAAATTCTGACTAAACCTTCATAATAAATGGAGAAGCTCATTATTATTAGTACTGGGTAGATTACAATTTACGAATAAACAAAGCCGAGGACACAATGGCCCCATTGAAGGGTTATATTGGCTCCAAAACTGCTTAGAAACATCCGATCCATTGATTAAACATAGAAAGCAGAGCTGTGCAGCAGCACATTAATAATGTCATGAAGTCTCCTCTGATAAATGAGCTTGTGCTAACTTTTCTCCTAAACTTGTAGATATGTCTTCTCCAATCCAAACACAACACTGTGTCCTATCACATAGCGTCTTTATATAGTGCAAGCACTAAGCTTGGCCGAACACATTGTTCTCCTCAAGCTGTAAATCCCACTATGTAGGTGCCCAGTTTGATGTAAATGGAGACCCTGTCTGTACTGGTCACGTTGTATCACAGTAGAACCTAACTGGTTGATGTCCTGGGTTTGGCATCTGGTTCTCTGTACCTCATGTCACATTCTAATCTGCCTGGCATGGGTAATTCATTCCAGGTCAGTTGTTATAGTACTACTAGTGCAATTATTTGTGAACTCCTTCTGTGGTAATAGTCTTCAAATAATGAAATATGTAGACCAGGGGTGTACTAGTTTTACTTATCATTACCTTTCGTCAAGTTTTTACAAATCCTTTCCAGCCATTTCTTTTTCTAGGAAAGGTGGTGACATCCAATATTGCTGTCATTATAACTCCTATAAGGGTCATCATCCATCTTTTCGAGACTCCTGAATGGTAAACCTACCTAGCTAGCTAGGCTTCCATATCTCTTCGTAACTAGGATGATTTACCAATCAGGACTCAGGGACAGTTGGGTGGCAAGCCTTGCAGGAGCTGAAATGATGGCCATAGTGGTTCCAGACAGGGGCATAACTACCATAGAGGCAGACCATGCGACTGCTACGGGGCTCAAGACAAGAGGGGGCCCGGTCTTAGTGGGGATCATCTCCTCTTCTACTGGAGGTGAAAACTTGGTCAGGACTCTATCCTTTAAAAGAACAACTTTTAGCAAATGAGGCAATGGAAAAATGGCCCAAGGGTCATTAAAAAGGGTTTTGGAAGAAACCCTTCTGTCCTGTGTGGGGGGTCTGGTCTGATCCTTGCTATGGGGCCCTTACATCTCTATGTACACCACTGGTTCCAGATAATTAGGTTTTTTGAATTTTTGGAGGCAATGCTCTTTATACAGCAGCAGTGTGTCTCTTCTATACCCTGCACAAGGCTAACGTTTCACTTTCCTCCGATAACATATGTATTTGATTTCTGGCCTACAACATATGACACAGTTGATGTCGCATTCCACTTGAGAAACATGAGAAGTGGCAGCTTTAATGATCTTTTCTGTGCATTCAAATGTGATTCTATCATTGATGCCGCCACACAGTTTGGAGTCAATAGCCCTTCTGATCACAGGCAAGACAAACTGGTTGTCTCATAGGTCAGTGCACGTTAAACAAATATCTTGTATTCGCCGAGCAAATGACTGATAATTACCTCCCACAAATCATACGATTTTTATTCATCATGATTCACGGCAACTTCATTTGTTCGGAGTGCACTTGCTGCACTCTCTGCCTCCTGCAAAATGTAGCGCCAGTAGAACGGCTGCGACCCTGAGCACCATACTGAGGTACATTTGCCTAAATAAATTGAACATATGTATGTTATATGAAAATTGACACTTATTCAGAAACATCTGGTATCCCATAGTCTGCTAAAGTGGTCACCAGTCAAGGAGTTGTCAAAAAGTGTAAGGAAAATAAAAAGCAACCAATACTCACCTGTTAAATTTCCCTCCGTCCTTGGTCATTAACTATTTTCCCAGAGCAATGATGCACTGTAAATCCAAATGATATTACAGCCAATCACTGGCCTCAGTGGTCACATGCTATACATGCCACCATCACCACTGATGTCATTGATTTGGCCAACAGCTATCTCTCCCGACTCCCCCATAGACATTCTCGTTTGGCTCAGCTGAACATGTATGTGTATTCAATAGGGGTATCTCTCAGGAGAGCAAAAGTATGGGTCAAAAATTTTCACTTTGACCCATCCTACCTACTATTCCCGGACCATCATCTGTTCGGGGAGAGTCGGGAGCTACCCACATACATTAGACTTTCGGTGGAATCTACCATTCCAAGCAGGTTCGGCCAACACTACACTAATTCATCACTAGCCACTGGCTCAGCTATTTCTGGAAGTCTCATAGTGGTGAATGAATAGGTGGCTGCGCTCTCCATTCACTCCTATTGGACCTGACATATGAGTGGGTCTCAGAGGTGGGACCCCCACCTATCTGACATTGATGGTATATCCTAGTGATATACCAAAACACCTTTAAGCTCCTTTTTTTTGTGTAATCCCTCCCCAAGTCATGGTGATGGGGTCTGGTGTGCCCTATAGTTCTGGTGACTAAAACAATACTGATTGCTACTAAATTAATATATGGAATATTCTGAAAACACTGACAAGCATTTGTAATGCAATTTCCTCACACAGTACTGGGATGGTTGTGTACCTGAAGCAACTCCCTGAGGAGTCAATGGCTGCCATATAGGCGCTCATGCCCAACATGCAACACTCATTAGGGTCGATTTCATAGGAAGCCAATTTATTTACTTGTATACTTTTGGAGTGTGGGAGGAAACCCACACAAACACAGGGATAATTCATAGGCTCAACAGATGTTGACCTTGGTGAGGTTTGAACCCAGGACTCTAACACTCCAAGGCACCAGTGCCAACCTAACTACCCACTCCATTGCGGTACAAGATGGCATCAATGGCTGCCATATTAATGGTCCCAACTACAAAAGTATATATTTTTGCATAAGGCTGGAAATATACATTCAGTTTTTGATGCGGTTTTTTGAGTCAATGCTAGAAGTGGATCCAACAGGAAGAAGTATAAATTCTTCCTTTATGTTGCCCATTTCTTTTCAGTTCACTCCTGGGTCAAAAAATAACATCAACATTTTCACCATGTGTGACTCTAGCCTTAAAAAGTATTGGGCACTGCCAATTAACCCTCTCAGATCACCCCCTATGTAAGAAACAGCTTTGAATATCTTTGAGCTCCCCTAGAGTTTCTGTCCCGAGCGCATTGGCTGGCCGAGATTTGTGTTTTGTAATTATAGCTCCACGGCATTATTCTCTAGATCTCTGGTATTATGTGTGTCCCGCAATGTCTCTTGTCATGAACCTGACCAGTCTGCAGCTGTTCTTTGCTGTTTCTCTATTGGCAACACATTGATCAAGCTGACAATGGTATATTACTTGTCTGCATGAAATATTAAATGAATTGGTGCCCTTTTGTTTGTTGCCTTTTAACCAAACGTCTACAAAAAGGGCACTGGGGACAATTTAAAATACCAATAACTATGTATCTACCAATATGCAAAAACAATTTGCTGAGTGATTTGTGGTGTGAAGTACATAGCTTTTTTTTTTTTTTTTTTACATTGACTCTTTTTATTTTCTTGATATTTTTGTCCTTGTTTTTTTCCCCTGTTGTATGCCTCGGAGGAGGTTTGAGGAGTAAGACATAGCATTCGTGCTATTGCACAAGCAGACTATTTGTCCTAATCAGTGACACGCATTTACTAGAATTGCTTAAAATGAACTATACCTCATATAGAAATCGCACATTTACAGTGTCCCATTCATCATCAGAAAATTGAGGGCCGGTAAACTTTTCTGTTCCTCCGGCGGGATCGTAGACATGCATCAAAATGTTAAAAAATGATTGGTGAGAGGGAACTGTCTGCCATTTATCAAGGAAAGGAAACATTATTTGCTAATTTTCCAAGCTAGTCGGTGACAGGGTGCTTCGTCTTTGAACCCATAGTGACCAACATAGCCTTTTTGTTATTAGTACAAGTCAAGCGCTTTTTGGCTGTTGCTAACAAGACACATTTGTCTATCACGCTCTTATTTTTTTTTTATCGTTTCCCTGACTGTGTGGCTGCTGTGACCAAGAGGTTCTCTCTGTTGCATGAAAGGATGCTGTATTTTATTTCTTTTCAAGTTTTGATAACTCTGGACCGCGAATAAATCAGGAACTTTTGAAAGTCAAGGTGAAGGTATTGACTCGGCTACTCCAAAACTGACATAATGTAGACAGTCATTTGTCTTAAAATAAGGACAAAGAGGTCATTCATGTTGCAATCAATACATGCTTGGATTTTTTGGGATCAAATATCTATATCTCTTTTTTTTTCCTTGTAAATGATCAGTTTGATGGATTTAGAAGTAAAAAGAAACTGAGTTTGTAGAACATTGACTGTTTTCATGGAGGTCAGTAGTGAGCGTTAATTTTGGTGAGGATGGATGCGATCTGGAATATGATCTTAGGTGCCATGGATGGACTTTAAATTTCATTAGAAAGCTTTGCTTGCAACCTGGACTGGTTCAACTGAGTTCAGTATGTTTTTTGACCAATAAATCCAAGATTACTATGGGTCCAAATACTATTGTTTACTACTGCGAATGACTACATTTATTATCTGTATTAGAATATTATGTATGTATAAGGAGGCTTGAATGTTATGCTGGTCATACCTGGCCAAACCTGGCAGATGTGGGAGGAGAAGATGATCAAGCAGTTGGCTTTCAACATCCATCCTTTTGTTCTTGGAGAGCTACAAGCAGAATCGTCTGGCAATGGCTTACTACCCTCTCTACATTCACCACATAGGCACACTTGGCTGAGCCCAGCCTGTATGTGAATTAGGGTCTGTCAAGAGCAATAGCTGTCAACAGCTATCCAAAGTGTATTGCCAGCTTTAAAGGGAATCTGTCATCTGTCACCCTATTAAGTGCAGTACTATATGATTAGTACTGCTACCCCTGACTCCAGATCACTCAATTCCATGCTCACCCCTATTCCCATGCTGTGTGTCTGCAAACTGCTCTGGAATTCATTGAGAGGACTCATCCTGGAGTCCTCTTTGTGTGCATGCTCATGAGTCCTCGCAATCTATTCCAGCACTGGTTTCTGTTGGGGCAAATGGGGTGAGTATGGACATATAACCTAGTGATCCGTAGTCAGGGGCAGCAGTACTATTCATGTAGTACTGAACTTAATAGAGCTTGGGGGAGGTGACAGATTCCTTCTAAACTTGTAGTGGGCAGACCCAACTCTAGGCCTTAGATGAAACCCTTCCAGATATTGGCTTGTTCACTATGCAGAGTGGTTTTTAGAATGGGGTCATATAGATACATGAAAACTATGAAGGTTTGAGGTTCTTTCATGAGGGGTCAGATGGATACAGCTCAAGGATATCTGATATATATGATCTTTGTTTGCTACACTAGACTTGGCGTGGTCAATATTGTAAAACATCACTGTGTTGAGCAGTAGTTGAAAATCTTATTCAGTGCTGGGACAATATACATGATGCTATCGACAAGGTCTACCTAGTTT
Organism: Rhinella marina; assembly: GCA_900303285.1. NCBI lineage: Eukaryota > Metazoa > Chordata > Amphibia > Anura > Bufonidae > Rhinella > Rhinella marina. The sequence goes on from ONZH01028819.1 coordinate 1,637,777, forward strand.
ATCTTTTGTGAATTATTGGTTTTATTTACATGGGTTCCTTAAGGAAATTGACAGTAAATCACGTATTTCACAAATCCTACTACTGGTCTTATCCCTAGTTGGCCTCGGCTCTTTGCGCCTTGAGTATCTGTTGTACAGCTCTGGTATAGTCTGACATTAGCATCTGTTTCACATATTGTATTACATGTTGCCAAAAGGCACAGCTTTCACTGTAAAGTCAGTGCAACTGATAGCCCATTTTATTACTTGGTGTTCTCTACCTGCAGGGCTGGGATCGTTAGATCCACTAGCGCCATAATAAGCTATAAATGAACATCATGTGTCCGAAGAGTAAACAGAATTGTTTGAGCACAATACAATATCCATCCACCAGGAAATTCCTTTGTGTAACAGGAAAATCGAGCAGTTACCTTGTGCTTTGCTTAGTGTCACATGACATTTCCATGATTTAGTGACTGTCCCTTTCAATGTTATAACTGTCCTCGTCATCAAGTCCTCATCAAGCCTTTTCGACCAAAGCCTTCTTCTATTCAGCTTCTAGTCACAGTCACTCATACATAAGTGTGTGTACACAGAGTCATCAACAGCTTAGGTTCCACTTCTTCCAGCATCACTCAAGTCGTCCATGACAGGAAAGGTTCTCAGGCCAAATGTCAATCATTCCTTGGCGGTGCATTCATTTATTTATGCAACTCGGCAAGTTAGCAGATTATAGGTTGCTGCCTTGGAGCTAGGCTTAGACCCAAATTTTCCATTTCCCATTTCTGAGTAAATGTCTGATTTTTTTTTCATAAAATATAAGGTCAGTGTATACACACATTGATTATTGTACCTTTTTAACCTATAAAACCTCAAAGAGGGAAGAGATACTGTGTCTATGTAGGACATAGTCTTACTGTCATCATAGAGAAGTGTCTAATGAGATCCAGCAGTTCCATTAATGGGAGCTCAGGTCATCATTATGTATGCAAATTTTTGGTCTTAATTTGGATCAGTGACTAAAGGCCCTGTTAGACTACTCAATTTCGGGCCAATTATTGGGGACAAGCATTCAAATGAACGTTCGTTCCCAATAATTGGCTTGTATAATTGAGCGGCCAACCACCAGATGAATGAGCAAACACTCATTCATCAGGTGATGGGCATCTTTCATCCGGATTAAAGATGCCCGATTATTGGCGGCACATCCCTAGATGCGCTACCGATAATGAATATAACTGAGCGAGAGAGGAATGTATTGTTCCTCCTGCATTCAGTTTGCATCGGCCTGTGTAATTCGACTGCACATTCCGTCGGCACTTGCACTGCTCATACAGAAGTGTAACATAGCCTTAAGTTTACAAATCTTATATCAGGTAACTAGGGATGAGCGAACCGAACCGTAACGAACCAGATTCGTTACGAACTTTCCCGAAAGTTCGGTTCGTCATCGAACCGAATTTTCAGAAAGTTCGTGACGAATCTGGTTAAAATAACGGCGATGCAAAATATACGCATATTTATTGAGAATGTACGCTAATGCGTACATATTCAGTTAAGTAGCGTACCTATGACAACGCTAGACTGTATGTTCGTTACTTGAGTAGGAATGTTCGCAGACGCAGTGTATGCGTACGCTAACGCGTACATATTCAGTTAAGTAGCGTACCTTTAACAACGCTACACTGTATGTTCGTTATTTGTGCAGGAATGTTCGCATTAGCGTACGCATTAGTGTAAATTCTCAAATATGCGTATATTTTGCGTCGCCGTTCTTGAAGTCACTTGGATTTTTTCCACTTTTTTCATTGTAATAGCAACTGCAAGTAAACGAAACTATACCCTATCAGACTCCCATTATTGTAGCAGCAATTATTCAGCCATTATAGCAAGGTTCGTTTTAGGTTCGGTTCGTACGAATCCGAACGTCACTAAAGTTCGCCGAAGCGAACCGAACCGAACTTTTCAAAAGTTCGCTCATCCCTACAGGTAACATCTGCCAAAAGAGGTTGTCCAGGAGTTTAACATTGCTCATGAGGGTTGGGGGTCAGACTCCTTGGGCTTTCTCCGATCAGCTGTTTGAAGGAACTCTGGCATCCAGACGACCTCTGTGGCCTCTTCACTGTATGCCAAGCACAGCACTGTCCATTTTAGAGTGGCTATGCTTGGTCTTGCAGCTAAGTCCCATTAAAATGAATGGAACTGTAGAGCAGAAAGGCCATGTGGTCAATGGACATGACGTTAC
>ONZH01028819.1:1642500-1652500 GCA_900303285.1 Rhinella marina
TTGGTTTGTAATGATGTCTGGGCTTGAAATACAAATATGGAGATTATATTCACATGGGTTTCCTCCTGGTGCCCCGAGTTTGCATTCACACTCCAAAATCATGCTAAAGTAAAGTTGGATTCCTATGAAATTGACCCAGGCAGGTGTGTACAATGTGTACATAGGGAAATTACTCTGTAAGCCTCATGAAGACTAGGGCCAGCGTGGGTCCATTCTCTGGACAGTACTGGCGCTATTAAAATAATGCATGTATTTGAGCCAAAGTAATAATCATTTATAAACTACAATATATAGAATATACATGGCAATGTACAAATAGTGGTCAATCAAACCAGTGAGGAAAGTGAGGAAGTTATGTAGGTGCCTTCACAGACATGCTCCACCATGGAAAGAAGAAAGAGCATTCTTAACCAGACAGAAGAATAAAGATCATGCACAACTATATAGGAGAATAAGTGCATGATCAGCTATAAAGAATGACGAGCAAGTTGAGCTATAGAAGATAATGAAGAGCATCCTCAACTGTAGAGGATAATGAAGAGCATGCTCAAAAATAGAGGATAATGAAGAGCATGCTCAACTATAGAGGAGAATGAAGAGCATGCTCAACTATAGAGGAAAAAGATCAACATGCTCAGATTTGAAGGGGATGAAGAAAATGCACAACTATAAAGGAGAATGAAGGGCATGCTCAACTATAGAGAAGAATAAAGGGCATGCTCAACTATACAGAAGAATGAAGAGCATGCTCAATTACAGAGTAAAATGAATAGCATGCTCAACTATAGAGGAGAATGAAGAGCATGCTCAACTATGAAGGAGAATGATTAGCATGCTCCACTATAGAGAAGAAGGATTTAGAGTTGGGTGAAGAGCATGGTCAGCTATAGAGGAGAATGAAGAGCACGTGCAGCCATAGAGAAGAATGAAGAGCATTCTCAACCATAATTGGGGATGAAGAGAGCTCATACATGTTCAGCCTCATCTCCAGTATCCTCTTCCCTTTTCCCTTCAGGGTACATAGGATGCAGAACCCTCATTCTTGAGATTGGAGAGGTTCTAGTGGTCATACCCTCATCAATCAAACATTGTATGGACGTGTTTTATATATTCATGAACCCAGACTCTCCTTACATACCCTGTACTATTTAAATAGACATAGGGCTAATATTAGGGGATAATATTAATAATAATATTAATTATATCGACCATTTACAAATATAGAAATGCTTTTACGTGTTAGTCTTTGGTCAGTGCTACACTATGATGCCCTCATCTAGTCTTCTCTTGCCACATTGGCTTTGGCTCCCTCAACGTGAACTGACATCACACGCTGTTAAAATTTTATCAATTGCGCCATGATTAATCCCCCAAGTACACTAGAGTGACTTAAATATTTAGCTTGTTTCTTCGCTTACGACTAGAATGCATGTAGAGCATGGCGATTAACTCCAAAGCACTCAGCAGTATTTAAATATGTATCCTCCTTCAGCTGTAGGCTATTTCATCGTCTAGGAATCATTGAGTATATTTGGTCATGTCAGTCCCTATTTGTATGACCCGCTCTGGATGTTGGCCTGCATATGATAACAGGATATCTGCTTCTTTCAGAGGCTGTCTGATTGCTTGCCTCATTTGGCATGGAATGTGATTCTCTCCTTTTCAGCTCCCCTGTTCATTCAGCTTTTTATTGCTGTGTAATTTCCCTATTCTAAAATAGCAGCTCTCCAACAAAAATTACTATGCATTAGGCCGCAGTAGCCTGCTCAAATGGATATTAATACAGTTTATCTCTAAAAGGACGAATAATGTATTTCAAACAGATAAAAGGCCTCCCGTTAAATGAGGAATGTTAATATCTTATGGCATAGTTAATATAGAGATATTTCACAGGGGACGCCTGCTTTATGACTTCTGATATAACACGCTGGAAACCTGTCATATCCTGAATGATATAATTGTCTTCCTACTCAAAAATCTACAGGCAATATATATATTTTTTCACTCCAATTAGTCTGTTTTTAGTAAATCATAAGTCTGGAGTCTCGACTGTAATGATTGGATTTGGAAGGATCACATTTTCACGTTAAAGAAGATGTCTACTCTCCCGATTATTCTCTTTTGGTATATACTTGTAGTCCTCCAAAAATTAACAATTCTGAAGCTGCAGTTCCTCTGATATTTCTCCTAGAAAGGAATATCAAATTGCCAACTATATGTTACCATTTGCCATTCCAAAGGGGTGTGTCCCTGCATGAACAGCACTGATTGGACAGTGTCAGACTGTGAAAGGGAACCCCTCCAACTGGTAACTCCCAGTTATCAATGTGTCCTTAAGTTTCCAATAGGACAGAGGAACGGCACCACACAGAGCTCTAAGAAAACAGACATACAACCATTCGATGCTCCAATCAGAACAACTTTATTGTAACCGTAGTTTATTGTGTGCCTTGCCCAATGTGGGACGTTCTTGGCCGGTTCTGGACTGTATTGTCAATAGGTTGTAGAATACAGTTATATCGGTCAGTTGCAACCATTAATATTCCAATCATGGTTCCTACTGGACAATTTGATTGGAGAATTTTTGGTGTGTTAGTGGTCTTCTTGGTCATGACTATGGACTATAATCTAGTATATCCAAAAACTGCACATGTTAATCAGTTCTATTAAGATTTATAAATGATATAAGCTTTAGTATGGCAGAGCAGTAGAGTAATACCCTCTGAATGGAGATTATCCCAAATGATGGTGTATTCATACACTGAGCTAGACATAGAGCCGCACAGAGCTCGGCCCACATATATTATTATAAACACACTCGGCTGTATTCTTTCATGTAATTCTTCTTCAGTCATGACTCTTAAGTTACCCAAGGCTCCTTTCTCTAATTATCCACGAGGTCAGTAAGCAAAATTGGGAAGACGCTGGGAGATCAATACAAATTATCCCTGAGCAAACCAGTGCTGACAGTTTGAATTGCAGCATATGTTTACCCAAAATCAGGCAATTTATCTTAATATCAGCAAAGTAATGCAGTTCAGGTGAAAGGTCAGGCAATCTCTCCACCTCATAATTACCCAGTTCTAAAACAGGAAAGTGGTATTGATTGGCCTAGCTCAGTACTGTGTGACTGGGACGTGCCAGTCCTTGCCCTGGCTCTGCTGGGCTCTTGGCTTGTAAACTCGACACACTCAGGATTTATTAGATGTGTGGAAAAGGTCTTATGTTCCCTACTTCACTTGAAGATTTTGCCAGTGAAATCTCTTCTTCTCCTCATTTAGTCAAGCAGCAGGGTGGAAGATCATCGTTTCTTTTTTTTTTCTACTGTGATTCTGTTGCAGCTGTGTCTACCTAGACGTTCAAGTCTTCCTAGGGTGGGCATGAGTGAATGTACTTTGTCACATTAGATAGAGGTTGGTTGATGGTTGAATATCAGTAGAACAAACGATCATCTGGTGAACATTCACTTTGTAGATATGGCCATACACACTTTAGTCCATATTGTCCATTACAGTTCAACCTGGCCATACACATTGAATGAAACCAGCGATGGATGAAAGATCTTTCTGGGAAATTTCTTTCAAAGGAAGATCTTTTGTTCTTTGAATGAAAGATCGTTTGTCCGATGGTCGGCTGAAAATATTAAACACAGCCGACTTCTTTTCAAGCGATAATGGTCTGTCATCGGTCAGATAAAACAATCGTTCGTTGCTAAATTTCAACTGATGAACTTTTGTTTTGGTTGAAATCATCCTTTTTGATCAACTTTAGACTAATGTGTGTGGCCAGCTTTAGTCTTTCCCTAGAAGAAAACTTCTAGGCCACTGTCAGATATGAATTTGGTCTATTGCATTCTGTGCCTATGATCTCTAAGGGTCTGTAGAACATGAAGTGTTGCCTCATTCCCGATGGTGCCCACCTAGGAAAGAAGTGTCCAACACTTGTCCCACCAGAAACTTCTCATCTCATGTCAAAGAGAAGATTGGTGTGACCTCTTAGTAGACATCCCATCCCAGGTTCATATGACCATTGAGAAGGACAATAGGGACAGCATGAGTTGTAGCCCCACTAGCAATAGTTTAGGTGGTCTCTACTATGGTTTTAAAAAAAATAATTTTGAAGAGGACAATATCCATATTAGAAAAAGTCCTCATTTGTAATCATATACTGAAGTAATAGGAAATGTGTTAAAAGACTACAATCACAATTTACAATCATCCACACATAAAAAGAAAAACATAAATCACATCAAATCACGCTGCAATAGCAATGAATGATAGTGTCATACCCTCAGTTACCGTGTGAAGTGACACATTCAGAATCCAGAGACGGGTCCTGATGACACTCTCAATTACATTCACAAAGGAAAGGACCCCGTAAGTGCTCCTCAAACGTATGGAAATATCTGTTCTGGGATGAAAGCCTATAGTTATTACGAGTCATAAAGCTTGCATTAAAGCTTCTATCACCTGTCACTTACATTTGCATGAAATCAATAGCATGAAGCCATCTATCTTTTTCTTGACCACCTTTCATCATGCTGGCTTCATTAAGTCAAACAGTCAAAGTAATTAGGTAGACGCAGAAGAGACTCCAGCATGTAACACAAGCATGGGAATATCTCGTTGTCTCCTCAGGACTCATAAAGGGACATTTATGAAAACTGATGAACAGGTAACTGCAGAAATTACTTTTAGTCAATAGCAGAGTCAGGATTTCTCACTTTGTAGAATCATAGCTTAGTGTTATTTTTATGCTGCTCTTATGGTCCAAAACCGGGATCCTTCCAAAATTCATAGAAATACTAGGTTGTCAATCTGGTCCATTTTTAAGTTTTTATTAGTTTCCAGATATGGGACCATCCTTAATTCATAGTCTGAGTTAGGCAGTCCATTTGAAGCATTTCTATGGTACCATTACGTGGGGCCATACCTTAGTGCTGATTTACTTATCTTTTTTGGGTCCACATGTGGGATCATACCAAAATTTATACAGTAGTTCTACTGGATCATGCATCCATCTCGACTACATTTGTGGTCTATTAGAGTCCAGATCTGAGACCTTACCAAAATCTATAGTCTTTGTGGATAGTCCATCTAAAGAATTTTAAGGTCCTATTAAGGTCCAGATCTGTAACCATACTACTTGTAAAATTTTTGGTGAGTAATCAATCTGCTGTTCCATTAAGCTTACAGCTTCCATAGAATTTTTTCTGAATTGTCTCTGTAATACATTTTAAAAAATTTTCTCTTGATTACTTAGGGACAGTAAAGCAGTAATGTCCCCTTAAGATTTTATTTTTTAAAGTAAAGTCTTTTTGCCCAAGTCCAAGATGTCATATGAGACTCTAGACTTGCACACCAGTGTAGGCCGCAGATACTGACATGACAAATTGTCCCCGCAGTCACTGCTGACAGCATCTGATGATTAATGACCTGATTATGAAGTGGGTCCTATATATATGGAATATGCATCAGAGAGAGTTAGGACTTCTGCCGTGTCACAGATGCCAAGATATTTTTGAAAAGCCTTTCCATTTGCTGTAGACATGAGAAGAAGAAAAAAAAGGGAGGCCGAAATCACAGAAAGAGCCGTGTCATGTAAAATCAATACATTGGATCAATTCTTTATTAACAAGAAAATGTCTTACTTCACATTCCTATGTGGACCTTTGTCTCCGGAATACATGATGGAATGTCAAATCAAATTGCAGTCTTCAACTTTCTGTCATGTTATCGAGTGCATACAACGGACGACTCTCTGCAAGATGAGCGCTCAATTGTTTAGACAAATAGCTCAGACGCCTTTTAGTCATCATAGCTAATAATTTTGTTATCCTTATATTAGGTTCACCATCCTTTACAATGTTCTGCAACACTCGATTCATGTAGACTAAGAATCAATAGACATAGATGCCTTCACCTTTCTGAGATTCTTTGAATACAGTCCTTTAAGGGGCTGTCCACTATGGACAATCTATTTTGTAAAACATGTTGCCGGTTGACTATCCCCCCAGCAAACAGGTGTAATTTGTGAGTGAACTGAAGAGCAGGAGCTCAGTTTTCTTAAAGTTCCCCCACAGGGGAAATGAAGCATTGTATGATTTTCATTTAAATGGGCTATCTATTCAATATACCTGTAGGGTGGGTAACATTCTTTGAGGCTGCTGTCCCCTCTGGATGATAGGTAAGGGTTAGAGATAATCAAATTTCTTAAAATTTGATTAGGTCCAATTCGGTCATCCAATTAGATTTTGGGCCCTAATAAATTTAATTGGAATCAAAAGTGCTCTGACTGCTTAGAAAAGTCTCTCTCTCCCCTCTCGATTATCCCAAATAAAAAATGAGTTTAGTAGAACTTCTTAAAAAATGTGGGATGAATTTCTAAGTTTTACAATCAATTTGCTTATCTCTGCTAGGGGTCTTGAATGGTGGACTATCCTCTCTTAGGCTACTTTCACACTCGCGGCAGGACTGATCCGGCAGGTGAAGGGTGCTGCCGGATCAGGACTGCCGCAGCGACATGCGTGGAGCCGGAACCGTGCTCCGGCCCCACACATGTCACACAGTACATACATACACACACACACAGACACACACACATATACACAGACAAATACACATACATACATACATACTTACATGCTCCCGGCAGGTCTTCAGAGCGACGGAGAAGCAGGACGGCTCACACAGGTGACGATTCCCCACAGCGCCCTCTGCTGGGCGCCTGGTGGAATCGTCACCTGTGCGCGCCGTCCTGTCCCTCCGACGCTCTGAAGACCTGCCGGGGTGCATGTAAGTATGTATGTGTATTTGTATGTGTATATGTCTGTGTATGTTTATGTTTATGTGTATGTCTATGTCTGTATGTGTGTATGTGTAGCCGGATCCGTCATGAACTCCATTGAAAGTCAATGGAGGGCGGATCCGGTTACCATTGTGGTCACACCAGACGGATCCACCCCCATTGACTTGCATTGAGGGTCATTCCGGATCCGTCTTGGTGCGGATGCCTGGACCGGAGAGCAAACCGCAGCATGCTGCGGTTTGTTCTCCAGTCTGAAGACGGAACGGAATGCTTTCAGGAGCATTCCGTTGTCTTCAGTTCAGTTTTGTCCCCATTGACAATGAATGGGGACAAAACTGAAGCGTTTTATTCCGGTATTGAGCCCCTATGACGGAACTCAATACTGGAATTTTAAAACGCTAGTGTGAAAGTAGCCTTAACCAGGCAACCCTGTGGAATCTTTCCAATTGTAGCCACTATATATAATTCTATACTTCCACAACTGGCAAGAACAAAAACAATTTTAATGAAAATTACCAAAATGTTGCGTAAAATCATTGACCAACCTCAGGTTCAACTCAAGTCAAGAAAATAGGCATCAATCCATTATCCCAGCATTTAGGCCGAGTGATGGGTCCTAAGCATCTCCGGTTGGCTTTAGCTTCCAGCTCAGCATTGAGTAATCCAAGACGTATTGTTATGTCAGAAAAAAAGAATAAGCTTTGATGAATGTTTCACATTTCACTCTAGAGTTACCAGGATAAAAATGATATCAGCATTACAAAGTAATATACACTAATAAGTATTTTTATCGTAACCCCAGCGCTTTGGCCTTCAGGCTTGTTTTTTTGTTTGCCAGTGCTATAATAAAACCCTATGACTCCTTCTAAAGCTTGTTAAACACAATGTGTGGAGTCTAACACACTCACGATCATGATTCATGCACTGTACACAGCAGCGTATAGCCTTGATTTACGACCAAGCGCAGTTCATAGTCAAAATTACAATTTGAGGGGGTGTGGGGGGGAAGATTAATTACTATTTGTGGTCTGCAATTTCACCAGGCTAGTGGATTGCAGGAGTAGAATGATAGTGCCTTACATCAGTTTGTAGTCAGCCATTCACAGATTATTAAAGCTTTGCAAGATTAAGTGCACCTCCTGCCTAGTTTGTGCTCAGGCAATATGCTAGACAAAAAAGGACCACAGGGATAAATCTGAAACAGGCAATAGCTGGGCATATGTCATAATTGCCAGTTAGCCATAAATTTGCTGCTAGTATGGAATACTCTGCTTGATATAGTCATCATATCATGTCTATATGCAATGCTGCGTATGACCTGCTGATCTTGCCTTGAGTTTTTCTTGCATGTTTTGCAGTTTTCTTTATATATTTACTTACAAAGTCAATTTTTATTGAGATACTACCGGAGACAGGGGTCATTCTGCAACCCTCTATGTAGTTATATAGGGTGAGTGGTTCAGTATAACTCCCTACAGAGGTATGGTACCTGGAGGTATACATATGGTCTTACTCAAGCAATGTATTGGTGTTAGTATTATGGATTACATTGTATTATACTCTAGGTGTATATCTGGTTTTGATAATCTGTAAATTATATTATGCTAATTAGAACATAATTTATTTTCCAGCACTGAATGAACCAACCATAGACTATGGATTCCAGAGATTACAAAAAGTTATTCCAAGGCATCCAGGAGATCCTGAACGGTTACCAAAGGTTAGTAATAAAACATCATAGGGGACATCTATCATTTGCGGTTGTTTTTGTTTCAGTTTTAAGTCTGCCTTTGCTTTGTTTGCCTGTGCCAAAATTAGGAAATGACACACCCCTAATCATAACATACAGCCTGAGGTATTGATTTAGTAAAGTATAAAGTGGTGAAAGACCGGAATTTCACTTGTAACCCAACCATGTTACAGTAGCCCAAGAAGCGTAAGGATCCTGACAGATTCCTGTTCCTTCCTGGACTCCGTTCAGTGTGACATGAGTATTACAGTGATTCTTATTAACCGAGAGGAGTAAAGCTGGTCATACACATTAGATTAATGTTGGTCAAGTCTGACAATTTTGGTATTACTGGCTAATGTGTACATGGGGGTCCCGACTTTCTTCTGAGGACAGAAAAAAAAAGGATCAAGATGTTGGGTTTCAACAAGCGCAATCTGCATATTTCTCCTCCCTCTTCCCAATCAGAACACAAGGGTCGGGAGATATAGCAAATTATCCTTAGAGTTATGTCCATCTTAAAAGGATTCTCCGATACCTGCACCTCTTTTAATATGGTCAGGTAGGGTGCAGGGGCTAAAAAAAACTCACCTGTGACCAGTGCTCCAGTTCCAATACCAATCTCCCTTCTTCACTTCCGATGACATACTGTACCTGCACAAGTAACCGTTAAAGCAATTGATCATCCATCACTGGAGACCTGTGTGTAGATGGCCCAAGACACAACACACTTCTGGTCCAGCAGGGACCGGAGGTGGTGGAGAAGGGAGATGGGAGCGTTCTGACTGGTAAGTCTTCCTTTTAGTCCTTGCACCCTACCTCACCATATTAAAAGAGGTGCAGGTCTTGAAGAACCCTTTTAAGATGGACATATCCCTCAGCCTAATTTGCTATTCCTCCTGACCTATGTGTGGAATTTCAAAAGGGGTTTTCAGTCTCAGAGAACCTCTAAAGGTTTTGAATGTTATTGTAACAGCTGCCTATCAGTTCTCAGTACAGTTTGACTGATATGTACCACAAAGTCAGCCAGTCCTCTACCTACATTCACCAATTTTCAGCCAATTCATTTTTTAGCCTCCGTTTACATACTTGAGGTATGAAGCTTTCTATACTTCATGCCTCAAATAGACATAATACATTTCCAGAAAATGAGACAGACTTCCTCTCTTCACCTTGTATGGATAACGAGAATGCTGTTCACTGTGTTTTAATGCAAAATCAGAATGAAATACAATAAAATGTTGGCTGTCTTTTTTTTTTACTATTGTAAAGATTGATTGGTAGTTACTCTTGATTCCGGAAATTCCTGCAAAAATAAAAAGCCCAATCGTTACAAAAGCAGAGAGTTTCTGTACGTAGTGGTGGAATAAATCAAAGATAACACTTCTTAAAGAAATAAGGAGGGGGCGATAGAAGTATTTTCGATTCTGCAAGGGGAACATAAACTTCCTGCATAATGAAATA
>ONZH01028819.1:1657500-1720668 GCA_900303285.1 Rhinella marina
GGACCTCTGGTGCTCTTCAGCTCTAACATGTGGCCCATCCACAATAGGGATGTAAGGTGCCCATACACACTTTAGATTAACATCGGCCAAACCTGCCAATTTAGGCAGGACCAGCCAACTATCTGATGGGTTGTACAGTGTTTCCCCGAAAGATAATGTCCCAGGAAAGAAGGATTAGACATGTTGAACTTTACATATTCTCATGGGAGGTAAGCCACCAACAGAAGTATGTGGCAGTGGCTTATTTCCTTAAACACATGTATGCTCAGCTGAGAATGAAGAAGTCTCAAGGAATAGCAATTGAAGGTGTATAGCCACCTTTAATCACCTTTTGGCTGATTTCACAAATAGCCTATTAGTTCTTAGTGGTGATTTGACCTGTGTATGAGCAATGCTAATGGACCAGAATGGAATTTAAACTAGAATTGCACTTATTTTGGATACCTGGATGATAAACCGTCAGAAAACCCTTCCTTGGTGGGCAAGGTGACATTGATCACATACTGTATATGTTGAGAAATGCCAGTATGATACTATCCAAAGCCTTGTGTTGTCACACATGGGTTAATTCTTAGCCAATTGCAAAAGTTATAGTTGTAGTGATAATGACTATTGATTGACAAGACCGGTTACTAGGGCCTTATAAATTTTCCAGCCAATGGACAGCTCTTACAGCAATCAGCTTCATGCATGTGATTGGCTGATTGTCTAGGGCCAATTTCATATAGGTATTCTACAAGTAGAGGGAATTGATTCTAAATCAGGGATGCCCAACCTGTGGCCCTCCAACTGTTGTAAAACTACAACTCCCACCATGCCCTGCTGTAGGCTGATACCTGTAGGCTGTCCTGGAATGCTGGGAGTTGTAGTTTTGCAACAGCTGGAGGGCCGCAGGTTGGGCAACGCTTTTCTAAATGAATTGAATTTTACCCAATTTTTTAAACAATTTGAGTTGCCTCCGAAGCTGAATTTTTTGTGATGCAATTTGGGCAAATTTTGGAGAGAAGACAGAAAGAGACAAAATAAATAAATAAAAGGAATTTTTTAAAAAAGTAATAGATAAAATTTGAGTCCTAGGAGACCACACAGTGTCACACACAAATTTTCAGGCCAATTGGAGCACTTTTGATTCGGGTAGAATCGATTGGACCTGAATTGAATCAGTCAACCAATGCAGCTGAATCGAACCCAATTCAAATTTTGAACAATTCGCTCATCTCTATTTACAAGTCATAAGGTACATTCGAAAAAGGGAATGAACAATAAGGAAAAATCTTTCAACACCTTATGCCCTTTTAACTGTGCGTACAGGACCTTTGCTTATGCCATGAATCCTTAGCAGGGTTAGAACACATCACTACGGTTAATTTTGACTCAAATGTTTCGTAAGTGATGTCAGCATCCTCCAAGGGGAAGAGAAGTCAAACACAAGAGCTTCCTAGTAAAAATTAAGTAAACTATAGATTAATCCCGACCATCGTAAAGTGGAAGGTAGGCATGCAGGCGCGGATAAGACAAACTCAGTGCATTTGTACCCCTAGGCAAAAGCACTCTAGTCTCTGAATGTGAAGCCATTTATGAAGTCCTTTACCGTGCACAGTCAAAGAGGTTAATTGAAAAATTTCTTAATGTCATTATGAAAAAAAAAACTAGATTAACCCGAGTTAATTCACTTTATTGTTCAAAATAAAGAGGAATAAGCATTGAACTCACTTGCAAATTTCGAGCATGAATTAGAGGTGAGATGTTGTCTTTAAGGAGTTTGCCAATTTAATTAAGATATGGAAAATTACTTATTGTTCTTCGCCACTAAAGTGCTAGGAATTAACAAGTGCCCGCGCTGCCTGCGCTTTTCATATCTCCGCCATGTGTTTGTTTGTTTAATACCCGCAAGACTTCATCGTTAAATCTTCAGTATTTATTTCACTAATTCATCGCTGTGGCAATATGATATGAGCCCCGAACAGCCATTGTAGTCAATCACTAGCGAATAGATGGATTCCAAAAAGGCTTTATTATTAATAGGCATCTGTCTATATTCTGCATACCGTGAACAAAAAAAAAATTCTAATTCCTTCCAATCTCCGAATCTTCTTATAACCTTGACTTATGTTTGATTTGGTTTAACTTTTTGGCAATTGTTTTGTTAAATTTGCTTTAGATTTATGGCTTTTAGCTTTTTTTTTCCCTATGAATAACATGAACCCCTCTTGTTGTTTCTCCTACAGGAAGTATTACTGAAGAGAGCAGCAGACCTTGTTGAAGCCTTGTACGGGATGCCACACAACAACCAGGCAAGTCATTAATGCATCTTTGAAAACCCATTCAGGAATACACAATTTGGAGAGCCACGGCGTGCACACGAGCTGGCAGGATATCAATACAATCTTATTTGCAATGTATGCCTTTGCCAGCCACCTTAAGGGCAGTGTAATGTGATGAGAAGCACCGAAGGGGGAAAGAAAAAGCTTCATCTTTCCCGTTTTTCTTCTCTGAGCTCGTTTTCCTATCAGAAATGACAATTAGGTGCGAGGTGCCAAAAGCATAAGCAATCATTAAGACGAGAGAGTAACCTTGAACCGGGTCCAAAATATACAGTGACTAATAGCAAAGCCTGCAGTAAACCTGCCAAGTAGAGGCAAGAGAAAATATTTGACTAAATTGTAACAGTCATGCCATTGCCCTGAAACAAATGTATATATACTGACAGTTTTATTTAGAATAACTAGGTCCGGTTCGCGTTGCGAGCTGTAATATATTCCCGTGTCTTCTGAGGAAACAAGAGAAGGCGATGATGTGGTCTCTGCGCTGACTTTTCCTTCCATCTGATAGCTCCAAACTAGGAGAAGCTTTGTTTGATGGCTGTTGAGACAAACATGTATGATTCCATGGATAACAATGTCTATGTTTATTGCATTGTAGGAGATAATCCTGAAACGAGCAGCTGACATTGCTGAAGCGTTATACAGTGTGCCACGCAATCACAACCAGATCCCCTCGCTTGCCAACACTCCATCTCACAGCGGCATGATGGGTGTAAACTCGTTCAGCAGCCAACTAGCAGTTAATGTTTCAGAGACATCGCAAGCTAATGACCAAGGTAGGTGGTTACGCAAGACCTCATTCCATAGGCTGCTCAACGGGGGTTCGTTAACATCTATTCGTGTCGGTTGAGGTCATCAGCATGATATTGCTCTTCAACTGTCCGTTTTCAACATGATCTCCACCTTCCAAACCCCTTCCGGACGGACCATGTGTTGTTTTAGCCCCAAGTAGATGCATAGAATAACTCTTTTGGCACCGGTTATGACATTCAAGCAGTTGTAATTAGCTGTCTCAAGGCAGTAGTGTAGCTTGCGAGATATGGGTAAAAGGTAAGGGTCTAAAGTAGACTTAATGGAGGAATCTAGAAGTCATTAGAACAGGAACACCACAGTAAAAGCAGCCTTTTAAAAGGAATTCAGAGTAACAAACATGTTGTAGATGCATAGAATAACTCTATTGGCACCGGCTATGACATTCGAACAGTTGTAATTAGCTGTCTCGAGGTAGTTGATTAGCTCGTGAGAAATGGTAAAAGGTAAGGGTCTAAAGTAGACTTAATGTAGGAATCTAGAAGTCATTAGAAGGGGAACACCACCATAAAGGCAGCCTTTTAAAAGGAATTCAGAGTAACAAACATGTTGTTGCCTGTCAGCGGTGGCATTTGAAGGTCTAGAAAAGGCTGAAAGTTCATCTTCTATGTTGGTACAAACCAGGAATCAAGCCTGTTGATAATTGCTACTAAGGAGCAATGTGAAAGGAACTGACACAATTGGATCGAAGAAAGCTTTTGTTGGCTGTCTAAGCCTGCGAGGGAACAACATAGTGTGTGCTCATAGATGATTTAAGCAGGGCTGGTGTGATAAGGTTATCTTAAACTGCAACAGTTGATAGGGCAGTAAGAGGCATTGTGAAGTAAAGCATGTGTGATCAATAAATCTGTGTAGCATTTGATGTGGATTCATGGGGAAGGAAGCAGAAGTGTCTATTATAAATGATAGTAACATTATCTTTTGTTTGCTGGGTTGCTGTTTCTCACAGTAGGCTACAGTCGTAATACAAGCAGTGTATCACCACGAGGATACGTTCCCAGCAGCACCCCACAGCAGTCCAATTACAACACAGTCAGCAATAGCATGAATGGGTATGGAAACACTGGAATGCCCAATTTAGGAGTTCCTGGCTCACCTGGGTTCCTGAACGGCTCATCCGCCAACTCTCCCTATGGCAGTGAGTGTTCTTCTTAATTCTTCTGCATTCAGCTATTTCTAATTTGGTTGCTTTTATTTTCTTTACATTTTGGTTTATTTATTTATTTTTAATTTTTTTATTTATATTTTGCATTATTATTTTTGCCAATTTTTGCTATGAGTTACCGAATAAGAGGATGGGTGACTGAAGGCTGGACATTCTGGACAATTACAATAAAGAGATAAATGATCAAGGATAGTATGCG
This sequence comes from Rhinella marina, assembly GCA_900303285.1. NCBI lineage: Eukaryota > Metazoa > Chordata > Amphibia > Anura > Bufonidae > Rhinella > Rhinella marina. The sequence continues at coordinate 1,661,999 of ONZH01028819.1, forward strand.
ATGGCTTAATTTCACATGGTGCATACCACACAGGCACACAAAAAAAATTGAATTTTCGGTCTTACTATTCTCATGCCATGCTTTCGATTCTGATGGAAAGAATGTTGTGTGGACAGTATGAGTGTGGTTCATTGCAATTCATTTATATGACACATCATTGTATATTTTATACAGTATGGTGTCTGGTAGGAACAAAAGAAGGACCCAACAACTATTAGCCTAAGCCATTTTATACCGCTAACCCTCCATTTGTGTTTCTACTTGAAGGCTAAGGAGTTAGACACACTTGGAAGACACAAACAATCGGCACTACTACTGATCAGTCATACAGAACCACTGTATTTGGGCTAAAGATTGTCCTCATATGGATTCTAGTATGTTAGGACTCTTGGCTAGCACCCCATAGGCTTAGAAAACACTATACTACCAGATACATCTTATATAGAAACCCCCCAACATTTCCTAATCCAGAGAGTGGCCACGCAACCATTTTCATTTATTTCTACTTTCGCACTATTATTTTTTTACTTTATTTACTGTTCCCAAACTCATAAGGCAAGACCATTAAATTCTCCTTTTATGTTTTGCCATGAGAGAAGTAGAAAGAAAAAACTCTTTTTGAGCCCTGATTATTTTTGCTTTATTGCAGTAGTACCGTCAAGTCCTACAATGGCAGCCTCCTCGGTCACCCTCCCTTCAAACTGTAGCAGTACACACGGCATTTTCTCATTCTCACCTGCAAATGTCATCTCTGCAGTAAAACAAAAGAGTGCGTTCGCTCCAGTCGTCAGGCCCCAAGCTTCCCCACCACCATCCTGCACCAGTGCAAACGGTAATGGACTTCAAGGTGAGTTAAGCTTCGAATGAGAATTTTTTGTTTAACTGTAACTTGTGTCGGTTCATGTGGGACTCTTGACTAGTTCTGGGTCTTTCGTTAACCTATTAACTCCAGCAATTAATTCTATTTCAATTCTGGTCTGGAAACCCACCAGTCCAATGCAATCAAGTGGGCTTCCTTGTTGCCAGTCTTTTATTGGGAAGGTTTAACATGCCTTCCATTCAAGAGAAGCATCTTAATGCTTATTCACACATCCATATGAAAGATCATCCATGTTGCAGCATGGACAATTGTAGGTCTGTACAGAACATGGACCTGGCCACCATTGGAGACAGCTGTCAGTTTGTTCATCTGAGACATGGACCCAAGATTGAACATATCCTGAATTTCTTGGGTCCATGTCAAAAAATGGTGGTGTGAATAACACTAGTTGCTTCTATGGGTCTGTGCACTATCCATGTGCAGGCAATTGTGCAAAAAGATAGCCCAAAAACAAATAGTATAATTGTAAGAATAGGTCCTTATTGTAACTGATTTCATCTAGATGTAATCAGTAACAATGGCTTGGCAACAAGGGGCACGGATGTAGTAACCGACACAATGTCTCTACTACGAGAGGGGTTTACAGGTCCCTCTTGTACAAAAGCACAATGACTTCTCATTCTAGCTTCATCGATTTACTAATGAGTACATTTTTGTTGTGTACATAGATTCCATGCACCATGACATCATCACATATAGGGCATGTGACATCATCAGCAGTTAGATGGTCACCAAGGAATAGCTTTTGCTACTCCTCAGCCATAGAATAAGCCATCCATGGTCTCCCCTTTGAGCTATCACTTATCATGGTGATGTGTTAGTATTCTGCCATTCCTTGATTCCCTTACATGCAAATTCATTACCTTGCCACAATCTCCAAATGTCTGAAAATAACAAAAAAAAGGTCACTAGAGTCTTGACAGTCCATGATATTTATGATAGTAGTATTCAATGCTGCAAGATATATCAAGTTTGTTTCTTATTTTTCAGACATGTATTATACTACCACATTCCAAAAATGTTGAAATTCGTAAAGCTAGAACCAGTGCTGCATAATGTGAGACATTTTCATCTTTTAATGTTTCATAAAAAAGAACCGTTTACAATTGAGATATTTGTTATTTGACTAAATACCAACACCCCTCCTTCCTTCCAGTTGAATGGAATAAAAGATCTAAAATTCCATTAAAATCAGTATAAATTAAACATAAATGGTCTAAAATGTGACATTTGCAAAACTAACAATTCACAGACGCCAAATAACTATTTATGTGGCAAAAACAGTATTCATAAAACACTCATATAGGGTTTATGTTCCTGAGATAAAGCTACTACTAATCCTGATGCCTCCAGGTTCTCTGCTCATAATGCAATGTGAATATTGACTTCTTAAAGAAACACTGTATCCAAAAGCATAGCAATCATTTCTATCTGAGTAACAGTCTGAACATATCTTATTTCTCAAAATTTTTAAATGTAGAATCTGGAGAGGAAGATGGTTGGGGAGGGTATACTACATGTATAGGAAGTGGCATCTCTGTCCTTTTTCCATTGGGCGTTTGCTTTGAGAATGGCACAAAACACCAGAGACTTCATGATTCAAAATGTATGTACAATTAAACCATAGTATAATAGATATGAATAATGATAGAGTCCTTATCCTGACTTGCATGATGTCCCACTTCCATTGCTTTAATGTGGGGCCATCACCTACACACAGGAATTTTTTTCCAAAATTTTTATGTTGTTGATTTTTGGCCAAATTCATTGAATTTCCATACAGTGCCCACTGGGAAACTAATGGAGTCAATGGAGGAAAGATGTAAGAGCCAATGCAAATAGCAGTAGTGTTGCCTTCATTGACCAACCAGATTACAGATCTCGGGCAACTACTCCAGTTCTTTTGCATTAGCTTCTATAATCATACCCGATGACTCCAGCCACATCGTTGGGCTGCATCCTCACAAATACCAGTCCTGGCCTTGATGTTTAAGTCTTTCTTATGTGTAGGTGCCTGGCGCTTTATAACTATATGAAGCAATTAATCATTTAATACTCTTTTCTATATAAAGTTTGATATATATTTTGACTTAAAATGTTGTATGAATTTTAATATAAAGAAAAGGGTAGAAATCGAATTTTAAGATCAGAGAGACTTCTTTCCATACGTCCTATTTGAACATATGGACATCATAGAAAAGCCAGTAACAAAAAGTTCTGGCCAGTCTATGTATTACATGAACAGCCATGCATCTGGTTGGCCGCCATATAACACAGAGGAAATAGGAAATGTCTGGCTACCGTCTCATTTGGCAATTACAGCCGAATGCCAGTGGTTTCTTCATGAGAAATCCTTTAAATAAGCCTATTTATAATATATAAAAAATTTGTGACGTTGGCCATGGCAAAAAAATCAGGTTTCAAATATCAGCAACACTCTTCCTTTTTTGCATCATATATTTGACTGTAAAATCATCTGCTCCATATTAAGCTCCTATGTGGCACATTAATAAACCACTTTATTTTTGGGTGCAGAGAATGTTATACATGGCCCATTTTTCAACAACAATTATTACGATTCTCGCAAAGTGCCAAACGATAATTATTTCCCTCTCCAACGTTACAGTAAATTTGTATACATGGGAGACATAAGTCTTCTCAGCCATAAACTGGTAACTGTATTCCTAAAACAAATTAATATTGTTGGGATTAATGAACTGAGAAATTGAAGCTTAGATCACTACATAAGCAAATTTATTAATGTTACACATAAATTAGTGAGGGGAAAAAATAAGTTTTAATGAAAAGAAAAGCAAAAAATGGAGAAATGGCAATTGTTCATCTCCAGCTTTGCTTCCAGATTGTTAAGGATTTTGTAGGGTTGGAGATCTTCCTCCTTACTAATACTGCATGAGAAAGCTAAAAATAAAATAAAAATACAATTGTATGTATCACAAGCCAGGTTCTCCCAATGGGCTCGAGCAGTAAAAAAAATAAAAATAAAATAAAATAAAGAGAGCCCTGGCTCATAAGATTTTAATTTAGAAGTAGAGAAATGTCTGGTCCTGGCTGGTGAGTGAGTTGGCTTCATCTGACATTACCAGTACTGACCATGTTGTTTTTCAGCTGTCAACATGACCAGTCTCCTGGGAGTCTGGGCCACTGTTTGCTATTAGCAAAACGCTAAGAGAAATATCATATGTGGGAGGCAGGGTGTTTTGCACCAAAATGTCAGAACACTCTCCTTGCTTAAATGTTCTTCTTCTTTGTTACATTAGATTTTGCTTCACTCTCTTAAGATGCTAGCTTAGGTACTCAGACCTATATAAAAGATTTCCACTCCAGTTTCTCTCTTGTATGATACCCAAGTTAAACAAAATTTAAAATAAAATAAAATAAAAGAGAATTTGCAGATATCTGTTCATGTGCTGCCTTCTGGTTGAATGTAATTTTCTGTAGCACTAAAGGCCCATAGACATGGTTGTAGTACTGTTCCTTGTTGCATGTGGTGAACCTATCACCAAATATATCTATGCCCTTGCTTTTTACAGAAACACTTTTTTTTTTCTCATGGATTCATGTGGAATCTGTAAGACAAAAATTGTGATGTGTTCCAATCTATGACAAATTATTCTTCCATACAAGTATTGCTTCTCGCTGTATGGTGGCTTAAAAAGTGCCTTCAAGATCAAAACGTAAGCATCATGTGAAAAATTCACGATACGTAGGGCTTACTACATCTGCCTAAGCAAGATCTTAGATTGTTATTTTGTGCCCTAGGAGAATCCCCTTATCCAATCATTATTTTGTATAAATGGCCACGAGGAACCTAAGTTTTCATCTTCATCCAATTAGAAGATGACAATTGGCTTTGATACTGAATGATCGTGGAGATCAAAAAACACTCAATATAGCATGTAAATTTACCAACATGGTGGAAAAATGTATATGTACGCTGGTATATTCCTACCATTGGATCTCCATTCTCTAGCATATAGTGGATCTGAGAACAGTGTTATGCCTCAGATGCATATAGGGCCTGTCTCATCTCACCAGTAAACATTTCCCACAGGATCATCAGACCCAGACCATTAATTGGTTTGGGCTGGCTCTAATTTCCCAATCCCAAATGCTCAAAGCTTGGAGATCATCTCTCCAGGGTCTCTTCAGATATAAAATCTAGTGTTGAGCAAATCGAGGTCCACAAACAAATAAAAATTAAAAAAAAATCATACTTACCTCCTCCGTTTGAACAGCCGGCAGCTGCCATCTTGATTGAAGATCTCACACGAAATCCTGTGCGCTGAGACATATGACGTCACCACACCGGCCAACGTGATGATATCATCACAGGCCACGTGAGATTTTGAGCTAGATCCTTAATCAAGATGGCAGCAGCTGTCTCTTTGGATCAAACAGAGGAGGTAAATATGATTTTTTGAATTTTAAAATTTTTTACACTGTATTATTACTGTAAGATGTCTGGATCAGCTATGAATGCAGCATCTGAGGGGTACAATCATGGGGGTGGTGCAAACGCCACTCCTGGTCATTGCACCCACTTTTTACAAAGAAATGCACTCCGTGATGAAGTAATTCAACACAAAGTGAATTTTTTTTGTAAAAATTCTTGAAGCAGCTGAATTGAAATTTTTAATACTTTGTTCATCGCTAATAAAATACATTGAATTGACCAATAAAGCCTCCAGATTTCAACCAGATGGCAGCAGAATTCTGCAAAAACTTACAAAAACCTAAAATTTGACAAATTATTAAAAAATAGAGTCCCCGATAAAATAGCATATTTATTCAATCAATAGGACTTTCACTAATAAAAAGAGAACATGTAGGCCTGTTAAGCTAATGTAATCTTTCCTCTTTTCTTCTAGCTATGTCGGGTCTTGTAGTTCCACCAATGTAAAGTCACTTTTGTCTACTTGCTTGTAGCATCAAGCTTCAGAAGAAAGCTTCAGGGGACACATTTAGTGTATTAAGGAGTACTGACGGAAACCAGTATCTTCAGAACAAAAAAAACCACCGGGAAGCGAAATGCTACAAACTCTTTGTTTTACAAAGATTTTATTTGAACTTATTAGAACTCGTCCTGCAAAACGATCGACTTCTTCATGAACAATTCCATTTTGTCGACTGAACTTTTCTCATATTTTTCACCTTTCTCAATCCTGAAGAAGATGGGGGAAAAAAAGCGACGTCTATTTTGTACAAAGTTTCTGATTATGTCTTGGCTATGTCTAGTACTTGCTCTATGTTGGGACAAAAAAAAAAAAAACGTTGTGGATGCACCGTTCCGAAATTCTCATGAAACACTGATGGAAAAATGCCTCAGAACATTTTTCAAGTACTCATTATTGGACTCACAATGGTTGTGTATCTCTATAATGTGAAATATTTTTTTTGTGGTGAAAAAGGGGGCCAAGGAGGTTTGAGCCATCAAACTGGAAAAAAATAAAAAATATATGAATCATTTAAATTGGGAGGGGAGGGGAAAAAGGGGAAACTTGGGCGGGGAAAGGGTTTATCATTGCTTAACTTCATCTTAATGAAATGGAACTTTGTAACTTATTGTAGTTAGGAATTGTAACTTTGATATTGAATTCTCTTGCCTTCAACAAGCACACTGACAGAGGGGGATGCTACTGTCTGTTGGTTCCAATATACTTCCACTGCTAGAGCTTCCTGTTAAGCAAGTGTGACCTGCATCATTTTTTTCAACTTCTTGCTCGCACTGTATACTATTGCATTCTTAGGCTACTGTGAAGTCTATGTTTCTTGTACCAGAAAATTGTCCTTTTGACTTCTAGAACCTTATTCCCTAATGTGTTTTGTATGTGGTTATAAAATTGTAGACTTTTGTGATTTTGCCAAAGTTGTAGCTAAATATTTATACACTTGTCTTGAATTTTTTTTTTCAGATCCACTTAAAATATTTGAGAGCCTATTTTATTCCTTATGCCTTTTTATGGGGAATAAAATAATCTTGACACTTTCTTTCACGTGAACACTTGCAGTCACTAAGGGAATTTAATTTTGTAACATATCAATTATAAATATTGTATTTATCTTTGAAATTTTGTATATTGCTTTCCATTGTTTTATTTTATGTTCTTGTATGTATGTATTATTATTATAATTATTGTTATTTTTCTATTTGTTTAATGTTTTTTTTGTTTTATGTTTTTTTTTTTTAATGTTGGGCTGGTGTTGACGTGCTGAGAAAAAAAAACAGCATTAAGCCAAGAAAGGTTGCCTTCATACTGTATGTTCTTTTTTAAATGAATCATGGTGTCCATAAATTTCATTTGTACTTTCAGAAATGTGCTATTGTTTAGACCTTCCGTCCTTTTTTTATTATTTTGAGGAAAAGTCAAATTCATTCTTTATTTTTATATTATTTTTAAGTTATCTGAACAAATGATTTTTTTTTCAAATAAAAGTTGTTTGTTGTATAGTCAAAAACAAAAAATTGTGCCACATGGCTGTAATTAATATTAGTAGAACAAAACTGTGCATGATTACCCAACCACGAATACCACGGGCTTTGTGGTTGTATGTTTATTTTATCCTTTTTTTTAATTTTTTTTTTTATAGAATGTAAAAATCATTTTAGCTGCCACTCATAAGACTTGCCACATAGTAAAAACTGTGCTTACTGGACAAATTCAGAGGCCGAAAATATTAAATATAAAATTCACAGCTGATATTTTGATTAAAAAAAGTTTGCCACATTAGTTTCTCTGATGCCTTAAAGTTATTTTCTTTCTTCTTTTTTTTTTTATTATTATTTTGCGCTATTTATCACGGGCTTACACCAGGACTTCTAGTTATCACACAATTACTATGATTTCTGGTGTAAAACTAAAAATAAATAGAGGGAAAAAAAGCACAATCCTGGTATAAAATGATGTCACTCCTTTTCTACATCTGTCTTCTGCTGCACTCTGCACTCTCAAACGCATGCACTGTTTCATAAAAATTCAACGGTAATACTCAACTTTTTTATATATTTTCTAATGGACATTTTTTGTAGCAAGTCCCAGTAGCTGAGACTTTTTAATTGGGAAGACGTCCTTGGTAAATGATACGACCCATTAGTGCCAAAATCATATAGTTTGTAAAGGTGATGGACTGGTTAATATTTTTTGTTTTCCTTTGCACTATAGACATTGCTATTACAGCGGTGTGAATACTTTTGCAAACTGCAGCAGAATTTAATTTCTACACAAAAAGGAGAGACATTTTATTTTAATTTCTAGGCAAAACGCATATTGGTAATGTGTTGTCAAATAGTGGAAGCTATGGTATGACACGGACTTGAGATGCTTTGCACATTTATGTTACGAGAGCCGATAGGCTTTGCTAAATGGGAAAAAATCTAGACACTTTTAAAAAAAAAATAAAAATTAAAAAAAGCCTCGTTTTTATTTTGTATAGGAAAGGTTCAAATAAAGAAAAAAAAGAGGTCATGTGTACATGTTAAAACATTTGCAAGTTATTTCATTAATGCAGTCTGTTTGTGTTCTAGATTAGTTAGTCAGTTCACACAATGTCTCCAGAATGAACGCTTCACTAAATGGTAGATCTTACTGTTAAAGACCCTACAATAAGATTGTTTTATCTGTACATTTTTTTCAGATATTTAACTGTATAAAATGTTCATTTTACACAATATTTAATTAAAGTATTTCTTGTCTGTGAATTTCACTTTTTAGTAATTCTATCTGAAGTTTGATTATTTAAAAAAAAGTCTTGCAAAAAAAATTAAAGGGAGCAGAACGTTGGGGGTTTTAGAAGAGATAGAAATTAACACCACATTTGGGGTCGTTTATAAAGAAAAGGGTCAATTCAGCGTCAAAAAATTGTGCAAGCAAAAATTCTCTGAATATTTAAAAAGATCATTCTGCCGCACAATACCCATTTTAACAGAAACTATTATTTCCAGGCAGAGGCATACAGAGAGGATTAAAATGGGGACTCTTTCTGGTGCTGGTTAACACTACTAAAAACTGGGACTAGGAGGCTTGATGCTTGTTGGTCCGCATTTCTTTTCTATGAAGGGTTATTCCCATCTTAGATAATGGGGGCATATCGCTAGGTTATGCCCACCTTGTCTTATAGGTGCGGGTCCCACCGCTGGGACCCGCACCTATATCGAGAACGGAGTCCCCAAAGCAAAGGAGGGTGCACTGCGCATGCGTAGCCGCCCTCCATTCATCTCTATGGGGCCGCCGAAAATAGCTGAGCGCTGGCTCAGCTATTTCCGTCGGCTACATAGAAATAAATGGGAGTGGTGGCCGCGCATGCACCATGCACTCCCATTCATTTCTATGGGAGCAGCACCTGGTCGTGGCCGAACCCCGGGAAATCCGAGGTCCTGCAGGCACAGCGCTCCCCGCTTCGTTCTCAATATAGGTGCGGGTCCCACCGCAGAGAGATATAAGAAAATGGGGGCATATTCTCCATTGTCTAAGATGGGAATACCCCTTTAAGGCTCCATTCACACATCCGTATTTTTCTTTTCCAGATTTTTGGTCCGTTTTATGCGGATCCGTGTTTCTGCAAAGACCTTCCATTTTTACCAATTGTACATCCACATCCGTTCCGTTTTTCCGCCAAAAAAAAGGAAGGAGGAATATATGTTGGTAGGGTATTTCTTTCTATTTCCTGGAAACAGATCCACAATTGCGGATGATATGCGGATGACATATTGATGCATTCCGCATATTATCCGCATTATTTGCGGACCCATTGACTATAATGGGACCACGGACCACATATGCAGACAAAAGTAGGACAAGCTCTATCTAAATTTGCGGATCTGCATAACAGAACGGAACAACGGATGCGGACAGTATACGGAGTGCTGTCCACATTTTTTCTGGACCCATTGAAATGAATGGATCCGCATCCTATCCGCATGATTTGCAGATCGGATGCAGATCGGATCAGGAAAGAAAAACAGGACGTGTGAATGGACCCTAAGATTGTGGGAGCAGGGATCCCTGCCTAGGTTGGTTGGACTCTCTCCAGAATGCATCTGATGTTGTTAGATCGTCTCATTTTTACCAACTTTGAATCCTTGTATCAATCCAGAATTGCCAACCTGTATTGGCACTGAAACTGCCACCAGGCCTGACCAAGACTTGGCTTTATGATTTTCAAATTCAAATATCTGGAAATTCAAATATCTGGAAAATTTGCTATACAATTGGCGCCATCAACTGATTATCAGCCATATCTACTGTTAGAAACTAGTCACAAGGAGAGAGCTGCAGCAGAAAGGACACAGCCCCTGAGCTGCCGCATTAAGGGTATCCCCACTGACAAAGGACATGCCTCTGAGCTGCCAGCCTGAAGAAAATCTACCACTGCAAGAGGAACAATGAATGCAAAGTGATTGCGATGTACTGTGTAGTGTTTGATTTTTATTTTTTTACCTCAATCATGGCATAACCCCTCTAGGGAAGCAGCTTGACCTAGGAGACATAATAGATATCAGGTCAAATAATTGATCTAATATTATTACTATTAGTAATGCTCAGTAGTGCTGCCAGTATATTGTCTTGTATTAAAAGAGGTATGGACTCGCGGGACAGGGATGTAATATTGCCATTATATAAAGCTTTGATACGGCCTCAACTGGAATACGCAGTTCAGTTCTGGGCACAAATCCATAAAAAGGATGCCCTGGAGTTAGAAAAGGTACAGAGGAGAGCCACTAAACTCATAAAGGGCCTGGAAGATCTTAGTTATGCAAAGATTAAATGACCGGAATTTGTTTAGCCTTGAAAAAAGACGTGTAAGAGGGGACATGATTAACCTGTACAAATATAAACGGGCCATACAAAAAATATCAAGGGAAGCTATTCTGTGTTAAACCCCCTCAAAAAAGAAGAGGCCACTCCCTACGACTGGAGAAGAGGCGACAAGCATTCTTTACAGTAAGGTCTGTGAATCTCTGGAATAGCCACAGGAGCTGGTCACAGCAAATACAATAGATGGCTTATGACAATGTATAGAAGTCTTGTTCTACTCACCCTTTCCCTTAGCCCAACCCCTTTTTAAAAGGAAGATGGACATTGATCCAGGGATCGATATAGCAGGACTACAGGTTGGACTTGATGGAGTTGTGTCTTTTTCCAACCTTAACAACTATGTAACTATAAGACCAGTATCAGACACAACTTTTAAACAAGGGGAATGGTAACTCCCAGTTGTCAATTTAGACATACATTTCTAAGAGGAAGAACAGAGGAATAGCACAATACAGAATTATAAAAAAAATGCTCCAGATTTATTTAATGAACACAAACATTTACAAAAACAGACAAGTCACAAGTGGGGAGGGGTCCCTTGTAAGACAATATCCACATCTGAGTATTCATCCAGCAATTCTTCTAACATATTCTAGACAATTAAGACTTCAGGTTTCCATTTTCAAATTGCAATACGAGTTAAACTGAGCTCTACTCCAAGTATATATATAGCAATACATATGTCTTGGTATTGATCAGTGGAATGTGGTTACTTTACCTTGTCTTGAAGGCAGCAGATGTTGTGTGATGTGGCGATAATCCACTTTTTCTCCTCTTACAGATTACCAGACACTGAAACAATGGATTAACAATCTGTCCCTCTCTGTAATGTAAACCTGAAGTAAATGCACTTGACGTAACTAGGAACACGGTTCAAAGAAGACAAAATAACAATAAAAAACCCTAATGCATAGCAATTATACCTTAGAATAATTCACACTGTGACAAAAATATAATCTAAAGGTACATTTAGACGAACCAATAATCGTCCAGATTATTGGGAACGAACATTCCTGCCAACGGTCGTTCCCAATCATCTAACATAGTAACATGGTTTATAAGACATCTGTCCATCCAGTTCAGTCTGTTATCCTACAAGTTGATCCAGAGGAAGGCAAAAAAACCCTGTGAGGTAGAAGCCAATTTTCCCCACTTTAGGGGAAAAAAATCCTTCCAGACTCCAATCAGTCATCAGAATTACTCCCTGGAGTAATACTCCATAGTCTCACTTCTCTTACCGTAAATAATCCTCTTCTATGTTTGTGTACAAACCTTCTTTCCTCCAGACTCAGAGGATGTCCCCTCGTCACAGTTCTGGGAATAAATAGATGATGGGAGAGATCTCTGTACTGACCTCTGATATATTTATACATAGTTATTAGATCTCCCCTCAGTCGTCTTTTTTCTAAAGTGAATAACCCTAATTTTGATAATCTTTCTGGGTACTGTAGTCCACCCATTCCAGTTATTACTTTAGTTGCCCTCCTCTGAACCCTCTCCAGCTCTGCTATGTCTGCCTTGTTGACAGAGCCCAGAACTGTACACAGTACTCCATGTGTGGTCTGACTAGTGATGTGTAAAGTGGCAGGACTATGTTCTCATCACCGGCATCTATGCCTCTTTTGATGCAACCCATTATCTTATTGGCCTTGGCGGCAGCTGTCTGACACTGGTTTTACAGCTTAGTTTGCTTTTTGACCATCTAAATGTGCCGCTGATCACCTGATGAATGCGCGGCCTTCTTCACTGAGCGAGCAGCCAAAGGGCGGGAAGGAACGCTCAGTCCACTCGTCTAAATCCACCTTAATGCTGCCTTTAGGTGAATAAAATAATAAGTGAAAGAAAAAAATGTTGGACAGTGAAGGCTAATCTTGAAGTAATCCGGGTGTATAGGGACTGTTCCTTCCCTGCCCCCGTTGTAACCCAGCAGGTCCTCTGACAACCATATGTAGTGTTGTCACTACAATGTGACAAGGGAAGAGAACATTCCCTATTCCCTTCAGTGCTATCGTCATTCCCCTCCCATTTCAGAATATCGAGATAATATAAATACAATTTTTCAGGTACAAAAGTGCCCATCTGAACATGCCCGAGCTAAAGTAGAGGCCTTCATCTCTACCAGTACTGTGCTGAAGATATGGGGCCCAATGCAAAATCTGTAACAGGGGCCCCACGGAATGCTGGTGTCTTGTTTCAGAATTCTTTATTTATAAACAGAAGCAGAAACAAAAAACAAACAAGAGAGACAGAGTATCAGAATCAATGTAACGTCTTAAAAGTACATGGAATAAGGATACAATGTTACAACTAATATAGGAAGGAAATATAGGAGACAGTGGACCCCACGCCACATCTGCCTCTGCAGGAGAAGAAAAGAAGAGAATGCTGGCTGGTGTCTTCTTACGTGGCAAAGACCTGTGGACCCCACAGGCACCAGATCTCCAATGCACAATCCGTAACAGAACCCCTGACCTACCATTTACCATTTATAATGTTGGTGTCTCTTTATGTGGCAACCGCTCAGGCTGAGTCTAACTACTAGTCGATCATAACCACCAATCCACCAATCGCCACCATTACAGTGCCCATAGTGGTTGTCTTATACCCAGAGGAAGAAATCGGATCTCTCTTTCGAATTGCCCTGCCTGCAGTTGTGGAATTACCACGAAGATGGAGGCCTGCAGTCTGCAATGAGGTTGCCTAATTTGGACAGCACTGTCAATGGTGTTAGGGTGCGTTCATATAGCATAGTGTACATTTTGGCATATGCACCAGGAAAGGCTCCTGGAATATAGGCCACATGTATCTACAGGCCCCTGTTCACCCAAAAGATTGTCCGTCAGGCCTACATCAGTCCAAAAAACATACCCCATAGTATACATTTCTGTACTTTGGCGCCTATTGGTGACATATGCCATTGTATGCCTATGTATCTGAGGTGTTTGTAAGGAAATTCTTCTGACGTATATCTCTGGAATAAAAGCCAACTGTGAATGTCTCCTTAGTAATAAGTTGTATCTGACACTTAGGGTTCATGCACACGGCTGTTGCCATTTTTGCAGTCCTCAAATTGCTGATCAGAGAAACATGGATACTAGCTGTGTGTGGACAGAACATCCTGCCCTCTGTAGAACTGTCCTATTTTTGTCCGTAAAAAGGACAATAGGACGTTCTATATTTTTTTTTGCAGGGCTGTGGAATGGATAGATGTATGGCCTAAGATCTAGGAAGTCTGGCAAGTACTTTAAAGGCAATTGAAAAATATGGTAAAACGGGGTTTTCCTATCATAACTTTATGTGATTATCAAATCATTCAGATGCAGATGCTGAATAAGAATTTTGGATACAATTAATATTTACAGAGGTGCAGCCGGCAACTAGTAATCAATATAGTCAGGAACTCACTAATGTAATCAATACTCACTGAGGCCGAGGCCTGTTTACATGGACAATAAACCACCGGGCTAATGAATTGTGCCTTCCTGTCACTTTTACTGAATACATGCCTTTATTCTATGTGCTCTTTGTGCTTTCAGATGATATGAATGGAAAAAATCAAATTATCAATATATTTGAATAATAATACATTAGAGATTGTCATATAGAGATAGATAAATAGATAGATAGATAGATAGATAGATAGATAGATAGATAGATAGATAGATAGACAGATAGATGGAATAAAGATCCACCACTTTGCACAAGCCTGGAGTGCTGCTTCGTCTTTTGAATTTTAGATAGATATAGATATGAATAGATAGAGATATATAGAGATAGATAGATAGATAGATAGACAGACAGACAGATAGATAATAGATAGTGTGACACAGTGAAAGGTCTGTTGCTTGAGGGAAGGTATTTTCCTCCCAGCATGTGCTGCTGGGCTGATTGACAGCCAGGTGAAGTCAAGCATCGGACTGGATTGTAAGTGCCGGTCCAGGTTTTGCTGACACCAAACTACTTTAAAAAAGCCAGCCAAACTGCAGTAGGGGGAAGGCTGGGGCCTGGATGAAGGCTGAAGACCTGTCTGGGAGGACAGGGGGATTTTGTTCCTATAAATGGACTCTTTATGCAGAACCTGCAGCATGGTGTGAATTAGCACCAGGACTTTCAACTCAGGTGAAGTTGTTTTTGATGTACTGTTATACCTGCGTGTGTGAATAAAACACTGCAGTTGGATTAAGAACTGTTTTTGTGCCTCTGTTCTGCGTCCGCTTACCCTGCCTACCAGAGCGAATCCCCACAATTGGTGGCTTGGAGCGGGCAAACGCAGCAAGGCCTACGCAAAACCAGAATTTTTTTTTGTTTTTCATTTTTCTGGGCACTGTTGTATGTCCTGGATAAAGCCAGCTAAGTTGCAACCAGTGTCACAGGACAAGATGGAGGCTGTAGTGAAAGCCCTCGTGGAGGCTAACCAGCAACAGCAGGAGACTAACCAGCAACTGCTAGAGGCTAATCAGCGACAGCAAGAAACGAACCAGCGGCTACTGCAACATGTGATGGCGTTACAGAAGACAGGAGGATCTCAGGGGGTCCATGATGTCTGGAAAGCAGTCCGCACGGCGATCCCTAAAATGGCTCCAACAGATGACATCGAGACCTACCTGGCGGTTTTCGAGAAAGTGGCCGAGCGGGAGGGTCTTCCCCGAGACCAGTGGGCTGAGGTTATTGCTCCGTTCCTAACATCCGGACCCCAACAGGTGTACTTTGATTTGTGTCTGAGCAAGCGGCGGACTACAACCAAGTCAAGGGTGAGATTCTGGTGCGACTGGGGGTGAATGTTTTGGTTCGGGCTCAGCGGGTGCATCAGTGGGAATTTAACCCGGCCAAGCCAGTGAGATTCCAGTATTATGACTTGGTGCACCTACTGCAAAAATGGCTGCAGCCTGAGGTACTGAGTCCTACTGCTATGCTGGACCGTATTGTGGCTGACAAGTTCTGGAGGTCTTTGCCACACCCCCTCCAGCACTGGGTCGGCCAGGTGTCTCCAGCTAATGCCCTTCAGATGGTGGACCTGGTAGAACGGTATGAGGCTACCAAGAGCTTAAAGGTGGACACTTTGGGGAGGGGGTCTATAAAATCCAGAAAATCCCCACCCCAGTCCCGGCGGCTGGAGCCAAAAAGGACTGCTCGGGATATGCCCACTGCAGATTGGGCCCCGATAATCTGCTGGCGGTGTCATGAGACTGGCCATGTAAGGGCAGACTGCCCCCATTTAGCTGAGCCCATGGACACAAACTTTGGTTTCCGACAGTCGCTGTATGCCAGAAAGGTGTGTGCGACAGGCACCCCAGAGACTCTCGATTACAAACATTTGTGTCAAGTGGAAGTGGGTGTCACTCCGGCGGTGGCGCTGCTGGACTCGGGGAGTCTGGTGACCCTTGTGAGGGCTGCCCTTGTTCGACCCGCTGAGTTTACTGGCCAGAAAATCGGCGTGATATGTATACATGGAGACTTAAAGGATTACCCCACTGCTCTGGTAATGCTAAACACGGTTGCCGGCAGGCGGATCCATGAGGTGGCCATGGCAACGAACTTGCACTATGAGTTAATACTAGGAAGAGATTTCCCATTGTTTAAGGCCCTGTGGCCAGCAATTAGACCCACCATTCCCCAAGAGTCAGGAATAGCCCCAGAGGATTGGCCTTGCTCGGATGGGAGGCCAGAACCCTGGGAGCCTGAGGCAGAAATGCCAGCGGTAGGGGTGACCGCCACGCCGGTGGAAGTAGGGGAGACTACCCCACTGGATGTGATGGTTGGGGAGGTGGAGGATTTGCCGCCGGGCCCTGAATTGGCAGACCTGAATGTCTCAGGTGACAATTTTGGCACGGCACAGCACAGGGATCAGACTCTGTCCCGAGCCTGGGAGAATGTGTTAGTGGTTGATGGGGAACCACAACAACCCGGAGCCGAGACGGTTTTTCCGCGTTTTGTGGTTCACCACGATAGGTTGTATCGGGTTACCCAACTACGGGGTGAAAATGTTGAACAATTGCTGGTGCCCCAGGCATATCGTAAGTTGATATTAGACCTAGCTCACCAACATGTTCTTGGTGGACACCTGGGGCTACAGAAAACCCAGGACCGTATTCTGCAGCGGTTTTACTGGCCCAGTGTATTTAAAGAGGTAGAAGAGTTTTGTAAGTCTTGCCCAACTTGCCAGATTACTAGCCCTCAGCCACACTTCCGCAGTCCCCTAGTACCCCTCCCGATTATCGAGGTACCTTTTGAGAGAATCGCCATGGACCTTGTAGGACCGATACCTAAGTCGGCTAGGGGTCACCAACATATCCTAGTTGTGCTTGATTATGCCACCCGGTACCCGGAGGCGGTGCCATTGCGTCATACATCTGCCAAACTTATAGCTAAAGAGTTAATGGAGATGTTTTCCCGAGTAGGAATACCTAAAGAGGTTCTGACGGACCAGGGGACACCTTTCATGTCGAAAGTCATGAGGGAACTGTGTAAATTGCTGCGCATAAAACAGTTACGGACGTCTGTTTACCATCCGCAAACAGACGGTCTGGTGGAGAGATTTAACCAAACGTTAAAAAATATGCTGAAAAGAGTGGTATCCAAAGATGGGAGGGACTGGGACCTCCTTCTGCCCTATCTAATGTTTGCAGTGCGAGAGGTACCCCAGGCCTCTACTGGATTCTCGCCCTTCGAACTTCTATATGGCAGACATCCCCGGGGGCTGTTGGACATAGCCAAGGAGGCGTGGGAGCAACAGCCCACTCCGCATAAAAGTGTAATTGAATATGTCACCAACATGCAAGAACGGATGGAAACAGTGTTGCCACTGGTTAGGGAGCATATGGAGGCAGCTCAGCAGGCCCAGAGTCGGGTCTATAACCGAGCGGCTCGGGTGCGGAACTTTAACCCGGGAGATCGGGTCTTGGTTCTTGTACTGACCGTGGACAGTAAGTTCCTGGCTAGGTGGCAGGGACCCTATGAGATTCTAGAGAAAGTAAGCGATGTAAATTACAAGGTACGCCAGCCTGGTCGCCGAAAGCCGGAGCAGGTCTACCATGTCAATTTACTAAAACCCTGGAAGGATAGGGAGACCTGTACTGAGAACAGCCCGCGGACGGTTTGTCTAGGGGAAGAGGTTCCGGCCCCTCTGCCTGATGCTGGTGAAGCGGCTGCCACAGTACATATTGCTGACAGCCTTTCCTCTAAGCAGGCTCAGGAGGCCAGGGAGTTCGTTAGTCGGAACACAGATGTATTCTCGGACCTCCCAGGACGTACTTCCGTAATCCACCATGACATTGTCACAGAGCCCCAGGCGAAAGTCCGGTTAAAGCCGTACCGGGTGCCCGAGGCTCGGCGACAAGCCATCTCGGAGGAAGTGCAGCGGATGCTGCAGCTGGATGTTATTGAAGAATCTAAGAGTGAGTGGGCCAGCCCAATAGTTCTGATACCCAAGCCAGATGGGACATTATGGTTCTGTAATGATTTCCGTAAATTAAATGAGGTCTCTAAGTTTGATGCGTATCCCATGCCCCGGGTGGATGAGTTAATCGAGCGGTTAGGGCAGGCGCGGTATTTTTCTGTCTTGGACCTCACCAAAGGGTACTGGCAAGTGCCCTTAACGGAGGCTGCCAAGGAGAAAACAGCTTTTATCACACCTGAGGGGTTATATCAGTATAAGGTGTTACCTTTTGGCCTGCATGGTGCGCCCGCCACATTCCAGCGGTTAATGGACATTGTGCTTCGTCCGCATCGTCGGTACACCTCAGCTTACCTCGATGACATTTTTATTTATAGTGCCAACTGGGAGAGTCACCTGGCAAAAGTACAGGCCGTAGTGAATTCCCTCCGAAGGGCGGGGTTAACCGCTAACCCAAAAAAATGTGCTGTAGGATTGCAGGAGACAAAATACCTAGGGTATGTCATTGGGCGCGGTGTCATCAAACCCCAGATGAGCAAGATTGAGGCAATCCGGAATTGGCCACGACCTGTCACCACCAGGCAAATAAAGTCATTCCTGGGGATGGTGGGGTATTACATGAGGTTTGTTCCCCACTTTGCTACGTTAGCGGCACCATTGACAGGGCTCTTGAAGGGACGGAAATCGGTGATGGTTCACTGGAATGTCCAGGCGGAAGAGGCTTTTTCCGCATTGAAGTCGGCCTTGTGTGGGTCACCCGTGCTGGTGACGCCTGACTTCAGGAGGGAGTTTGTGGTACAGACTGATGCTTCTGAAGTAGGCCTCGGAGCTGTACTGTCTCAGGAAGTCAACGGGGAGGAGCATCCTGTTGTTTTCCTGAGCCGCAAACTCACCCCAGCTGAAACAAGGTACAGTATAGTGGAGCGGGAGTGCCTGGCCATCAAATGGGCACTCGAGTCTCTCCGCTACTATCTGTTAGGGAGGAAGTTCCGCCTGGTGACCGACCACTCCCCTCTCAAATGGATGAGCCAGGCCAAAGAGAGGAATGCTCGGGTCACCAGATGGTTTCTTTCATTACAGAACTTTAAATTCACAGTCGAGCACAGAGCGGGCCGGTTACAGGGAAACGCGGATGCCCTGTCCCGAGTGCACTGTTTGACAAGTGTTCACCCCCTCAAGGTTGAACAAAGGGGGGGGTATGTGACACAGTGAAAGGTCTGTTGCTTGAGGGAAGGTATTTTCCTCCCAGCATGTGCTGCTGGGCTGATTAACAGCCAGGTGAAGTCAAGCATCGGACTGGATTGTAGGTGCCGGTCCAGGTTTTGCTGACACCAAACTACTTTAAAAAAGCCAGCCAAACTGCAGTAGGGGGAAGGCTGGGGCCTGGATGAAGGCTGAATACCTGTCTGGGAGGACAGGGGGATTTTGTTCCTATAAATGGACTCTTTATGCAGAACCTGCAGCATGGTATGAATTAGCACCAGGACGTTCAACTCAGGTGAAGTTGTTTTTGATGTACTGTTATACCTGCGTGTGTGAATAAAACACTGCAGTTGGATTACGAACTGTTTTTGTGCCTCTGTTCTGCGTCCGCTTACCCTGCCTACCAGAGCGAATCCCCACAATAGATACAGATAGATAGATAGATAGATAGATGGATAGATATAGATAGATAAATAGATAGATAGATACAGATATATAGAGATATAGAGATAGATAGATAGATAGATAGATATGAGATAGATAGATATAAATACAGATAGATAGATAATAGGTAGATAGATATAGAGATAGATAGATAGATAGATAGATAGATAGATAGATAGATAGATAGATAGATAAAAAAAACACGAAAAGTGAGGCAGCACTCCAATTCAGGTGAAAAAATGGTGGACTCTTTATTCCCAAGATGCAACGTTTCGGCCTACTCCATGAGGCCTTTCTCAAGCAATGAATAACCAGTGTGCATATCACATTAAATAGGCAAAATGGGTGGGAACATACAATCATGTGATCAATTAATCTCAACATGTGACCATACATACATCAAGCCAAGGTGCAAAGTGTAAATAAAAGATGTAAATAGGGCCACATCAATAGTGGCAAAACAGTGATGACTTATATCCATGTTACAGGAATAATCAATTAATTAGACCTTGCATGTGACAAGTGTAGCAAGATCTAGTGTACATAAAAATTAAAACCATAAAAATATGATCATAGCTCATACATCAAAACATCAATGTCATCACCTGGTGCGATCATATCATCAGATGGGGAGTCACACACAAACCAAGTAACTGTGTCGTCTGTGTATGGTTAGTGCGCTTGCGTTGAGTTGGAAGTCAGGTGACACGACTCAGTCATATGGGTAGATCACGTGTATCACGACGTCAGAGGCGCTTAATCACTGTGCGCGCCGCCTCCACATCCGCCACCAGTGCCCCTACTTCTTCTTCCATTAGTGTCTCCAAACATACATACGCGCATGCGCACAGATAGAGAGGCCACCAAACCGGTGATTTTGGATCGCAAACGTATATACAAGTTGCGGTATCAGTGAAGGAATGTCTAGCAATTACTAAAACTTATAGAAATATACTTCACACAGGTTAATTAGATCAATATAGATCTTATATAAATACAGTGTATTATTGGCACCCATCAACCATATGAGGTATTCCAAGGGTCAGAGGTCATCACTGTCGTGACAGCCAGAGACCCATGGAGGCCCAGATGACAAGGGGTCGGCACTTCGGTACAACCGTGATGCACAGCCCCACCACATGTGGTCAGCGGTCCACAACACATTACTGTCATCAACCACCGACCCCAATTGGTCACCCAAAGCCCACAAATACCTCCTATAAGGGCCTGCCAGCCAAATGTCATGTGCCCAAATCCATCTGTGTGTAATGATAACCAGTTATCTAGTACCTTCCACAGGATCTGCATAATATTATTTGCAAACTAATCCGCATGATAGTGTTTGCGAACACTACACCTTGTACGTAGGGGTTACTTTAGACCATACACAAACAAAAATAAAATACTCAAATGAATACTCATATCTTGGTGATTCCCCATATCGATGATCGTCGACCGCACCATCAAGATCACGAAGATCTAGAATACAAAGAAAAACAACAAAGTAAGTATACATAATTACAGTGCACTGGTCGAGCCTCCTATCAAGATCAGTGATTGACAGGTTATTACATATCGATGTGTAAAATACACCTAAAGGAAAACTCCCAGATTAAAATCAACATTAAGACCATTGGGTCTCAGAGTGCCCAACCTATGTATCCACTCCAACTCCTTCTTTTTAAGCAAGAGTTCCCGGTCACCACCCCTGCTTAATGGTGGAACATGGTCTATAATCATAAACCTAAAGTCCCTTTCACAGTGTCCAGCTTCCACAAAATGTCTCGGGACCGGTAGGTCTTTTTGTTTTTTTCTGATTGAATACCTGTATTGTACCATTCTGGTTTTCGCATTCAAGGTGGTTTCCCCCACGTATCACAGACCACAGGGGCAGACCACCAGATAGATAACATATACCGAATTGCAGGTGAGAAAATGTCTAATGTCATATCTCTTATTGGACCCTGGGCTAACAAAGGCCTCTAATTTGATCAAGTATTGACAATTGACACAAGAAAGGCAGGGGAAGCAGATATAGATAGATAGATAGATAGATAGATATACAGATAGACAGGCATTACAACAGATTTGGGGCTAACTCTGGGAGTGAATCCCAAGGAATTAGCTGATATTTCCCCTTTAACCTCTACACGGCGATCTGGATCTGCAGGGAATGTCCAAGTAACAACCTCAGGCCTCGTCCACATTTCCGTTTTTCACTGACGTGTGCTGTCCGCATTTTCCACGGACAGCACACATACCCAGTGTATCTGTTCACATTTCAGTATTTTTTTAGTGACTTCACGGGGACATGCACTACTTTGATCCGTGATGCGGACCAAGCACGCCCATTAAAGCCTATGGGTCCGTGAAAATCACTGACACACATCCGTGTTGTGTCTGTGTGGCGTCAGGATTTCACTAAAGACTAATAGGAGATTCTTTGGAAATTAATTTTCAGCTGAGCAACGTCAGTGAATTACGGATGACACACGGATGGTAAAAACGAACACATGGACCAACCACAGATCTGGCATGGACAGCTTCATGGTTGAAACACGTGCCTTTTTTTTTCACGGATGTGTCACTGACACGGAAATGTGATCGAGGCCTCAGGAGAAGTCCGTAGTATTAGTAACAGCTCTCATGATGTTAGCAGTAGCTATCAGAATGCGGTAGAACATCAGTAGACAGCAGTCGTGGTCCGGAAACCGGAGGTCAGGGCAAGAAAAGTCTGTGCACAGCAGTAAACAGGCCTTAGTAAGGACAGAAGGAGAACATGTGCAAGGAGAGCGAGCAGAAGGTAACAGCAGACGAGCAAACGGAATCAGATAACAAGATGGCTCAGTATAAGAGAAGAACATCTTTGCACTAGAACTTAAGGAATCTTATTGCTCAGGCATTAAAGCATTAGTTAATCGGTCCTAAAGTACCCTGAGGTGAGAAAGCATTGGCTGAAAAGGAGAGACTAAACTTTGCACTGGCCCTTTAAGAAGATGGGAGAGCACATACTAAAGACTGAATCAGAGGTCCCAGCAAGAGGGCAGCACAAAGAGCAGGAAGCTGTACCGAGCTGTGGGGAATGGGATAAAAGGAGAATAATAGGTGGCAAGGTAGATAGATAGATAGATAGATAGATAGATAGATAGATAGATAGATAGATAGATAGACTCACTACTCAAAAAGTTATGGATATTTGGACTTTACAGGTGAACTTCATGTGACTTTCTCTAAACTTCTGAATGCACATGTCCAACTGTTCAATGTTTCACTACTTTTTGCACAACTTGCTGTTCTCTAACAATGAGCTTAACGGCAAAATTTACAAGTGTTTGATCCATGAATCGTCCAGTATATTTCCTGGTTCAATTACAATTGGTATTTAAACAGTCCTCCTCATCATGCTGTTCACATTTTGACATCATGAGACCAAGATGACTCCTAACAATTGGTCAACAGTACCTGGCCACTATGAGGCTTCAAGCAGGATGTTCTCAGACGGAAGTGGCCACTGAGCTTAGAGTGTCACAGAGTGTCGTCAGCAGGTTGCAATAGAGATAGAGAGAGTGGAAGAGTCACAGAAAGGCATAGAAGTGGGGGTTCTTTGGCCACATTCCTCACTGATTACTGCTTCATTGCGAACAATGCCCTGTGGTACCGGATGATGAATGCCACACAACTCCAGGCACATATAAGAGAGGTGAGAGGCACCTAAGTGTCACATCAGACCACTCAAAACCATTTACATCCTGGTGGTCTGCATGCTCGACGACCTTCAAGAGTACCTGAACACACCACCAGGCACAGGCGTCATCATCTTGCATGGGCCAGGAAATATCTACCCTGGATGAGGGACAAGTAGACCTCAGTGCTGTTCAGTGATGAAAGTTGCTTCATGCTGAGCAGAAATGATAGCCGCCAGTGATGTTGAAGACATCAAGGAGAGCGCTATGCATCAGCCACTGTTGTCACCAGACGAGCCTTTGGTGGTGTTACAGTGTGGGCAGGTGTGTCTAGTCTATTCAGAACTGCCCTACACTGTGTGAATGGTATAGTGACAAGCCCATACTACTTGAATAACATAATTAATCCAGTCATTGTGCTTCTGCATGAACAACACAGGCCTAATTCCATCTTCATGGAGGACAATGCTCCAGCTCATCGAGGTCGCATCATTAGGGAATGGCTGCTGCAGGCTGGGGGACCTCAAATGGAGTGGCCTGCACTTTCTCCAGACCTGAATCCCATTGAAAACCTATGGGATCAGCTGAGTCTCCATGTAGAGGCTCGGGATGCCATGCCTGAGACAATAAGTCGACTTGTACAGCAGGAGACGTCGTTGTCTAGCTGTAATTGATGCTGCAGACCACAGCACAAGTTATTGAGACATTGACATTTTTGTGGCGGTATACCCAGCACTGGTGTTGGCTTTTGTTTTAATAAATTGTTTGAGATGAGGAAACCACCATTGCTGCTTCTACTTAAATGTAGTTTCAGAAGAAAATGGTTGGATCGCAATTTCACCGGCGCTGTCTTTAAAGATGGAAACAACACTCTCATAGGTGGTAAAGAGTGTTATATTTATTGAAGTTATCGTCAACGCAAGGGCTTGTAATATTGT
Organism: Rhinella marina; assembly: GCA_900303285.1. Classification (NCBI taxonomy): domain Eukaryota; kingdom Metazoa; phylum Chordata; class Amphibia; order Anura; family Bufonidae; genus Rhinella; species Rhinella marina. The sequence goes on from ONZH01028819.1 coordinate 1,686,373, forward strand.
CCTGACGAAGAGGGAAGCGTTAATACCCTCGAAACGCGTTGACGATAACTTCAATAAATATAACACTCTTTACCACCTATGAGAGTGTTGTTTCCATCTTTAAAGACAGCGCCGGTGAAATTGCGATCCAACCATTTTCTTCTGAAACTACTGCCACTATCGAGACCCTGCACGGCTTTCAACCTAAGGGACCCGAGGACCGCAGGCTGCAGTCTTAAAGAAGAACCCCTGATGCTGGTGGGTTCTAAAAAATAACCAGATGGCGTCCTACAGTTTGTTGTGGCTACTCACAACAAATAAGGGTAAGCGCATTTTTATCTAATATTGTACATTGCCCAGCTGATATCACACAGGTGGCGCTGCCTCCGCTCTTCTTTTCTCTCTCTGCTTCTACTTAAATGCTATACTTTCATGATTTAATATCACCAGAGCATGAACTTTTAACTTTTTCCATAAATTTCACCCGAAAGCCAAATATCCCTATCTTTTTGTGAGTAGTATAGATAGATAGATATGAGATAGATAGATAGATAGATAGATAGATAGATAGATATGAGATAGATAGATAGATAGATAGATATAAAATTCCTTAGTATTCTCATTCCTGCAGTGTCCCTCATTCTCGCCCGCTCTCTTACTGCTGGAACATCTGGCTCCCGGTGGGTTGACCCCCTCTGTCTGGACAGATAAAACATTTCTACTTTCCCGGCTCTTGTGTCTGATGTCTTCATTATTCCGTTGAGTGAGCTTTTCTTCCTGTTCTCCGTGCATGGACAGAGCAATGTTTGCATGAAGCATAATCAATGAGATTTGCTAATTAGAAATCAATGCTTCCGAGTAGCAATTGTTTGTGTCATGAAAGACTGAATTTACGATTTTAAAAAGTCTCTTCGGCAACAGGAGAAAATGCATGCTAAGAATTTCACCCTGACGGAGGCATCAGGTAAAGTTTCTGGGCCCCATTACAAAATCTGAAGCAACCCCCTCCCCTCTAATGTGTCATGAAGCGTCTTGTCCCGGGTGCACCTTCAAACCCTACAAGGACGCAGAAAATATTGAGAAAATTGGATGTTTGGCGGCTGAGTAGATTCTTTACAACAGACTGTCTCTTCATACTACTCAGACTTGTTTAGGCCATGCAACTTCAGGGGGAAGGGATGAAGTGCAGGGACAGAATGGTCATCATATGCCTTAATGACTGAATATGCTCAGAGGAGACACTGTGCAGCAGAAAGGATTAAATTCCCCAAATACTGCACTATTACTACTCCCATCATACACAGTTGAACATGTAGCTTCACTCCTCTGACCTTCTCACAGACATGCATGCTTGCCTTAGATGAGCATACATGCCTACTTCAATGAGGAGACTTTGAAAACAAGATATTTGGCATAATGGGAACCTGCAGCCAATCCACATTTCACTCTCCAGGACACAGGAAGAAAGGAAGCCCCCATACACACGAGACCTGTGATGGTTACCCTCCGGCACTCCAGCTGTGGTGAAACTACCACTCCTAAGATGCAAACTTGCTTGTCTGTTGTCAGAGCTCCATAGAAATCAATGCTTCCGAGTAGCAATTGTTTGTGTCATGAAAGACTGAGTTTACGATTTTAAAAAGTCTTTGCGTGTCCTCATAAATTACAATGGCACCGACCTGTGATTCATACCCCTCTCAAAAGAAGGACTTACAACACCTGCTCCAGGTTTCACTAAGCCACACCCCGACTCTGTCAGGCCACGCCCCTTCCCCCTCCGCAGCCAATGGGGATTGAAAAAAATGAAGGTAAAAATAAACTTCTGTCAGCTGCAGGGGTGGGAGGGTGAGTTTCTCTCTGCAACAACACACAGACACATTAGATGAAATAGACTAATATTAGACTACTACCGTTCAGTAGTAATAAAAGATGTTTTCTTCCACTAAAAGTACTTAAAAGCAAACCCCCCCTCAAGGTCCCGCTAAACCATGCCCCCGGTCAGGCCACGCCCTTTCCCACTCCGCAGCCAATGGGGATTGAAAAAATGAAGGTAAAAATCAACTTCTGTCAGCTACAGGAATGGGTGGGAAGGAGACTTTCTCTCTGCAATGACACACACACAAACATTAAATGAAATAGATTAAATATACCCGTGCGAAGCAATGTTTTCTTCCACTGCTACCCACTGTGTTTCCTCAAATTACCATGGCATTGACCTATAATTCAGGCCACCCTGAAAAGAAGGACCTAAAATCACCCCCCCCACCAAGGTCCCGGTAAACCACGCCCCCAACCCGGTCAGGTCATGCCCCCTCCCACTCCGCAGCTAATGGGGATTGAAAAAATGAAGGTAAAAATCAACTTCTATCAGCTGCATTGACTTTCTCTCTGCAACGACACACAGAAACATTAAATGAAATAGATGAAATATACCCAGGCGAAGCCGGGTCTTTCTGCTAGTTATATATAGATATAAATATAGCCAAACTTAGAAAAAAGGCAGCACTCCGGACTTTAGTGAGAAAATGGTGGATCACTTTATTTCACCCAGAACCGCAACGTTTCAGCTCACTCAATGGAGCCTATGTCAAGCAGTGATATCAGTGCCAACAGTGAATATATATAAGGGAGTCAATCATGTCTGTTACAAATACAATCATTATCGGTGATTAATAAATTAAACTAAATACATCCAGGTACTATATGACATATCACTAAGTGCATGAATCCCAATTTTTACATACATGATTACTGTGATTCCATCAGAATTTTATGTACATAAAGTGCAATAGTGCTATAATATATGACATAAATAGTTGATAAAATCCAATTGATGTCCATGTGAAAGTGCTGTAACATAATTACATTAAAATATGCTATTTTTGGAATCCCTGTCCAGATTCTACAAGGGTATTGCACCTGGCATCCATTGTGTGCTGCTTCTATTTTCCGTTTCTAGATATAAATATATCTATATTATATATTAAAAAATATTGTTTTTCTAGAATTTAATATTCTAATTTAATGGAACAAAGTTTCAGTAAAATAAAGAACTAAAATGATTTTGATGTTGCCCGTGATGAGAACATAGTCCTGCCACTTTACACATCACTAGTCAGACCACACATGGAGGACTGTGTACAGTTCTGGGCTCCTGTGAACAAGGCAGACATAGCAGAGCTGGAGAGGGTTCAGAGGAGGGCAACTAAAGTAATAACTGGAATGGGTGGACTACAGTACCCAGAAAGATTATCAAAATTAGGGTTATTCACTTTAGAAGAAAGACGACTGAGGGGAGATGTAATAACTATATCAGAGGTCAGTACAGAGATCTCTCCCGTCATCTATTTATCCCCAGGACTGTGACTGTGATAAGGGGACATCCTCTGCGTCTGGAGGAAAGAAGGTTTCTACACAAACAAAGAAGAGGATTCTTTACGGTAAGAGCAGTGAGACTGTGGAACTCTCTCCCTGAGGAGGTGGTGATGGTAAGTTCACTTAAAGAGTTCAAGAGAGGCCTGGATGTATTTTTGGAGGGTAATAATATTACAGGTTATAGTTACTAGAGAGGGGTCGTTGATCCAGGGAGTTATTCTGATGCCTGATTGGAGTCGGGAAGGAATTTTTTCCCCTAAAGTGGAGAAAATTGGCTTCTACCTCACAGGGTTTTTTGCCTTCCTCTGGATCAACTTGTAGGATAACAGGCCGAACTGGATGGACAGATGTCTTTTTTCGGCCTTATAAACTATGTTACTATGTTTTCTGTACAGAGGTTTTTATATTTTCCATATATAGGACTATCAGGGTAGGACTAGAGGGGGTGGTGGTGGGATAGACAGATAGGCAGATAGAATAGATAGATATTAGATACCATAGATAGAAATAAATAGATGGATACATACATTCTACATACACAGATGATGGAAGATTAATAGAGCTTTGTGTTTTACTATTTTACTGAATTAACATTTATATAGTATATTGGATAAACACACTAGGAAAACATTGTGTGGAGTCAGCAGAAGCTAAAAATCCTTCTCAGTATTGGCACATAGGAAAAGGGACACAAATACATTGATTTCTAATTAGCAAACCTCATTGATTATGTGTCATGTAAACAATGTTCTATCAATGAAGCACAAAGCACTGTATTTGACAAAAACAATATTTATAATATATAGTAGTCCTGTTCTTTTCTCTCTACCTGTAATCTTCATGTGATGAATATAAGTAAAGGCTTAAACCATAATTTAAAGGGGTTATCCACCCCTATAATGCCCCCCAGAATGCCCGGGCCCCTCACTTGCTTTTGATGCTTGCATGGCCACCACTAAATCTCCCTGTCTCGCATATCAAAACATATGGTGACAGGAGGGACGGGAACAACAGCCCATAGCAGGCTGTGACGGGAACGAGCCTCTATAGCATCACCCACGATGCTGTTGGATACCCCCTTTAAATCTGGTAAATCTAAGAACTATTCTATCTATCTATCTATCTATCTATTTATCTAATATCTATCTATCTATCTATCTATCTATCTATCTATCTGGCCAGACGTGATGACATTTTCACTGCCTGTTCCTGTCAAAGTGTAGAGGGTATGACAAATGCATAGAGCTGAGCCTCTAGGTGTAATGGCAGTGCCCCCATTGCTCCTAGAGGCTCATTTGCATATGTCAAAACATCATTTTTCTCAGCAATGTGGACACATATGAACATGGGACCAACACAGATGTCTACAACCTTCAGCTAGATACAAGTCTGCTGACAGATGCCCTCTAATATTAGAGGTATACATCAGGAAAACTTCTCAAGGGCTTGAGCGCGGTACAGAGCCTTTAAGGCTCCAGTACAACTTGGCCCCAGTATATTTATTAATGTGGTTATTTTTATTGAACTGTTCTAGCTATCTTTTATCAATCTATTAGAGATGAGTAAATTGATTCTAAAATAATTGGGTTTGTTACAAATTTGACAAAAAATCATCTGCTAAAATAATGCAAAGCTTTTGTGATTAATTTCAAACGAATCACACTCGTTATGTTGATACTAGGAGGAAGTGGGGCAAAGGCTTGCCCTGATAGGCTCAGAAGCTGAAAGACTCATCAGCCAATCAGGGTGGCAGTAGGCAGGGAGATCCCTATGGTTACCAAGAAGAAGTACCATACTGTGTCGAGGTAGGGATAGGAATACTATAAGGAGAGAAAGAGAGAAATAATAGTGTAGATTGTAGGGAATTTGATTAGGGAAAGCTTTGTGAGAGTGAATGTCATTGTTAAACTAGTGATATTATAGGCATAGTTCAAAGACATTTCACTACAAATACTCCAAACACTTCCTAGCTGCCTTACATTTAGACCTTTTTCTACGCCTGAAACAGTTACCTTGCAGATAACCTCTTCCATATTCAGTATAATGAGAAAGTGACATTACTTTGCTTTCCCATTAAGGACTTTTATCTCTCTTAGATTACTGCTACAGTGTGTCCCTTTAATTTCTGACTCTCTACGACTCATTATCTGTTGGCCCCTTCTGCCAGTGGGCCCTCGATCAAACGGTCAGTCTGCTCATTCTTTTTGTATTTACAAAGATGTTTTATTACCTTTTCTCAGGAGTCAAACACAATCTAGGATCATGAAGACATCCAAGGCTGTAAGCTAAATAAAAGGGATTGTGCCATGAGGAATATTCTACATTTTTCAAACCAGCACCTGGTTCTGAATACCTTTGTGATTGCATATAATTAAAAATTTAGTATTGCCACTGAGTTATCCAATAAATAGTATCTGCATAGTGCCACCTGCAGTTTGTCCTTTACCTTATTTTTTGTCTACCTCACCTAGGTGGTCACTCGTGCTCAGTTTAAATCTTCAACTGCCACCAGCCTTTTTTCTGTTAAAAGCTGTGGCAGGGAAAATGCTAAAGCAGAATAGACACACCCCAGAGAAAGGACAAAGCCTCTGGGCTTCCAGCCTGAAATAAATGTAGAAGAGTAACTGGAGCAATGAATGGGGAGATCTCTGGATCCATGTGAGGTACAGGGCGGATTCTAGCTTTGTTAGAAAGCTATTGCCATGTACTATATGATGTCTGATTTTTTTTTTTTTTTTTTTACATCAATCATGACATAACCCCTTTAAGGTCACAAAAGTGCATGAACACTAATAGCTACAAAGTAATTCAGATAGATCCAATAATAACAAATATGAGTTACTACAAATGTAGCGTATATCCAGTGTTACGTACAGCTGTGATTGTTGTGTTTTAGGTTTGCTTGCCATAATGGATCATATAACACGTCGGATTGCATTACTGCAGTAACCTCGGATTACCACTTACAATAACACTGGATATATACACACATACTCGGTGACCTCTCAGTATAAATACAAGCTGATCCCATACCAAATGACATCACTGCGACTTTGATAAATAAGTATGTACACATTCGTATACCATAGGAGCGAGTGGAATTCATTATAGGCTGGGCAACATACTGGTTCGCTCTCAGATATGACTCTCGTTGTATAAAACCTTCAAAACTACTTCGGGCTTCATGCTCACGTCTGTGTCCGTATTTAGGCCCGCGAACATCAGATCCGCAAAATATGGATACCTTCTATATGCATTCCATATTTTTCTCACTCCCGTCAATGGAAAAAGCTATTGTCGTCTGCAATATAGACAAGAACAGGCCATGTTTTATAATCTGTGGAACGGCCACGCGGAGACGAAAAAGTATGAATGTGTGCATGGTCCTACAAAAATGAATGGGTCATTGAGATATCTGGAAGAATTCTTATAGTACGCAGAGGAAAAATATGGTTGTGTGCATGAGGCTGAAGTTACGTATCCATTTTAGTCTTAGGCTTTGCAATCAAGTTCTTAGTTTTCTTAGCTGGAATTACATATGGATGTAATGTGTACCAAAGGCCAGCTAAAGGGGATTTCCAGGATTTGACAAACATGGCTTTTTTCTATCAGAAACCGCACCACACATGGGTTAACAGGTTGTATCTGGTACTGCAACTCAACCCTAAAACACCTGAGTAGAGATGTGCTGAAATACTAGGCATGGCCAGGCGTGGGACTGTTCTAATCCTGGTCAATCCTTGGCCATCCTGAACCATGATCCAATTTGATCTATTATTCAACTAGAAGGGGTATTCCCTTCTTAGGAATTGGGGGCATATTACTAGGATATGCCCCTAGTCTCTAATACTTAGAACGGAGCCCGCAAAGTGCCGGATTCATTCCTATGGAAGCATGCAAAATAGCTGAGCGCTGGCTCCACTGTTTCTGTAAGACCCATAGAAGTAAATGGAGCGGCGGTCGCTCTTGCGCAGTGCGCTTCCTATTTATTTCAATGGGACTTCCGAAAATAGCCAAGTGTGCTCCCATAGGAATGAATGGAGTGCAGTCACGCATGTGTGGTGCGCCCTCTGGTACTTTGCAGCCTCCATTTTAAGTATAGGTGCCTCTGGGACCCACGCCTATCAAACCTATCCCAGTGATATGCCCCCAATTTCCAAGATGGGAACAACCCGTTAATCATCTTACCTCAAGAGTCCTTAACCCCCTAACTGGTTTGCCAGAGTCCAGCTCAGGCAGTGGGAAAAGTAGCTAACTGGAGGGTGGAGGGCTGATTTAGATTCTACTACCTCCTGAATGGTAATCAAACAATCACTAGTAAAGGTGCACTGCGGCGGTAATGCAATTGACAATATATGGCTAAACCCTCACACTGATGTTAAAATGAGATTTTCGCTAATATATTCTTATATCAAGAACATACTGGAGCCCGAGAACCGCGTAAAGGTATCTCAGAGTGGCTCGGGACCTAGCGCTAACCTACCTTGCCGTATGGGCAATTGCGGAAGGAGCAATAGGCCGACACACAGCAACCTACTCCTAGTTACCTCCAGCGTGAAATCACACATACAATGGGAGGAGGGAAGAGACTATGAGCCCCACCTACCAATGACTCATGTGACTCAGGCTACACAGGTGCACCAGAATGTTACCATAAGATGTAAGTAATGGTACATTCAGACCTGGAGTTGCCACACCTCCCTCCTCCCATTGTCTGTGTGATTTCATGCTGGAGGTAACTAGGAGTAGGTTGCTGTGTGTCGGCCTATATGCTCCTTCCGCAATTGCCCATACGGCAAGGTAGGTTAGCGTTAGGTCCCGAGCCACTCTGAGATACCTTGACGCGGTGCTCGGGCTCCGGTTTGTTCTTGATATAAGAATATATTGGCGAAAGTCTCATTTTAACATCAGCATGAGGGTTTAGCCATATATTGTCAATTGCATTACCGCCGCAGTGCACCTTTACTAGTGATTGTTTGATTATATATTTCACCACATCCACACAATTTGTTACCTTGTGTAGGATGGTTTTGTGGTACATGTGGTCCGCTGCAGGCATCCTCCATTGTATGCATTTTTGCTGGGGATTGCTGTTAGCAACGGACCACATGTGCAGGAATTGCTCCCCCGGTTTGATATGCGCAACAGCATATGGGGTCTGAGCAATTTTCTGCCATTTTAGACCACATTTTTTTCTGTGATTGTACCTCCTGAATGGTAGCAGCTAGAAACATGTAAGTGGTCTTGTTTGAAAGCAGACATTTCAAGCTTTCAGGCAATACCAGAATGACAGCAACATGTTCAGGACAGTGGAAGATATCACTGCTAGAAATTGGGATGCTGTTAATGCAGCTGAAAGTGAAAGTATAAACAGGTTTTACTGGTGATTATTCCCGACTTGATTTCTAACAGTGATTTCTCCTCTGTTGCTTGGTCTTTAGCTGTCATTTTGGCCTGGACTGTCTGCTTTCAAACAAGACCAGTTGCATGTTTCTAGCTGCTACCATTAATGATATGTCACCATCTAAAGCAGCACTACCCTCTCCAGTTAGCTACTTTTCTCACTGCCCGAGCTGGACTCGGGCAAAACAGTTAGATGGTTAAAGTGGTTGTACAAGACTTTTTTTTTTATTTCCTCCTATTTACATTCTGTAAGATTATCATACCTGTTCCACCAGATTGATGACATGGCCCATGTGTTTCCTGGGATGAACATTAAGGATCTCTTAAACATAATGGATTACTCTCTCAAAATACGAGCCAGATATATCAAAACTTTTCACAGGTCATATATTTCACCTGTCGGAGGTTTTAAGATGAGCATTTACCCCTCAGACTCTTGTCTCTGCTGTGGTTCTTCAAGAGCAGATGTTGCTTATTTTCTGTGGTCTTGTGATGTTAATCAGCCTTTCTGGTCAAGGGTCTGAGAATTAACCAACTTTGTCCCTTTTAATGCCCTTTGGGGTTCATTTGGCTGGGTTGACACTAAGCAACATCATTGTGATTCCAGGGACCAGAAAATTGCTTCTCATGATTCAGATATAAGGCCTTGAGCCATAATTTTAGGATTATAGCCAAGCCAGTACCTCATCTGCAGCCAGATATTTTTGGGTGATTGCCTCTCATCAGTGCACAGCAGGGAGAACTGGTTTAACTAGGTGAGAGGCCTTCAGGAGAATTTGGGAGGTACAATTTCTCCTTATGGAGACAACCTGGAAGTCTTCCTCTGGGAAGAAGACATGGAAATTATGTTTCCAACCAGAAAATAAACCTCAGCCTCTAATGTAGCTATCCTCCAAGTCAATATTTGGCCTTTTGAACTGGTCTTGAAGCATAATTTAAGATTATAGCAAAGCCAGCATCTCATCTGCAGATAGCAGTTTTGAGGTGATTGCCCCTCATCAGTGCAGAACTGAGAGATCTGGCTTAACTGAGTGAGAGGCCTTGAGTAGGATTCAGGAGGACTATTTCTCCTTATGTAGGACGCCTACTAGTACCCCCGAATCCTGACAAAGGCCAATTCTCTGAAATATTTGGATGACAATGGTAATTTCCTGATTTTCCTAAAATATACTGATATTGGGGACAATCACCCGAAAACAGCTGCCTGCAGATGAGTTACTGCCTTGGCTATAATCCTAAATTATGCCTCAAGGCCTTTTTAAAAGGTCAAACCTTAGTAGCATTAGAGACTCAGCTTTCTTTTCTTTTTGGAAAGATAATTTTCAGGAGCATTGCCTGTCCTATACGTCTCCTTACACCTACCAGAAACAGTACCCCCCCTCCCCCTCTCGAATCATAATAACGCAATGATCATATGCGCCATCTATCACCCAGTAATGACTGCAGCATGATGGAGGGTGATCCTTCCAAAGTAAATTTAGGCTTTTTTCCCCTCTCATTCATCTTCCGGAGGACTGTAAAAATGCACGGCAATTATTGTACAACGGCGTCTTAAAACTCTCACAAGCTTTTAAAGATTATTCAAAGCACTTGAAATGGGCTTCAATCTAATGCCTCATTTCATTGCATTAAACAGCCTAGTTAATAAAGAATCGATATATTCAAAGGGCAAGGTTATCTTTTGTCTATAAGGGGTGGTGTCATTGCGAACCTTTTATAGTTCAGACGCTGAAAAAGACCTCATGAAATCTATACTCATCAAGCGGGTCAACTAGCGCAATAAAGAGCCTTGTGAAAGAAAGTCTGCCCTCCTTTAAAACAACTCCAGGCCTTATCTGCCTCCCATAGTCCCACCAAATAATCAACCAGAAAATGTCAATTTCTCATCAAGACAAGGAACATTGATGATCATTTTTTTTTCTTCTTCTTCTTCATACAATTAAGAGAATGCAGAATGGCTGCATCAGTGATTTGCCGCTTATTATGTCACTAGGAAGATGAGAGGCCACTGGAAGTAGATAATGAGTCTTCTTGATAACCAGAGTGTCAATAAGCCAAAGAACCATTTTTTGAATGTGAGCCCTCGTGGGTTTTTTTTTTCTTCTTCTACCTCCTCTGGTTGATTCCAGTACTAGATAACGGTGCATCTGCCAACCGACACCACATGTTAAAACCTCACAATTAATGTAGTGAATAAACAGCACAAAAGGAGTTTGTCTCTTTATACTCCGGGAGACAATCCCCGTTTTACCCTTCAAGGATTTCTTTTATGTCAGAATAAGGTGGCTTTTAATGAAATTTAAACTTGTCAAAGGAAATAAAAAACGCCAAATCAGATTACAAATTGATTTTTTTTTTGGGAGGGGGGACAGGGGAAGAAGGAGTTAGCTTTATGCAATTTACGGCCATAAATAGGACACAAAAACAAAGTGTAAGAAAAAACATAGGAAAATCTGGAATCTCTGCAGGCTACATGGGAAAAGGCAAGCTATCCCTGTCGTCCAGAGAGGATGTCTGTTTGTTTCTTTTTTGCTGGAGTCTTTAATATTAATTTTGTCATTTCACAAAAATATTTGGATTTCCTGATAAAATAAAAAGTGATATTGAGTTTATGGAGTACTAAATGAAATTAAGATATATGATAGATGGATAGATAGATAGATAAATAGACAATTAGATAGATAGTTATTAGATAGATTATATACATATATGGGAAAAAAGTATTTAGTCAGCCACCAATTGTGCAAGTTCTCCCACTTAAAAAGATGAGAGAGGCCTGTAATTGACATCATAGGTAGACCTCAACTATGAGAGACAAACTGAGAAAAAAATCCAGAAAATCACATTTTTAAAGAATTTATTTGCAAATTATGGTGGAAAATAAGTATTTGGTCACCTACAAACAAGCAGGATTTCTGGCTGTCACAGACCTGTAACTTCTTCTTTAAGAGGCTCCTCTGTCCTCCACTCATTACCTGTAGTAATGGCATCTGTTTGAACTTCTTATCAGTATAAAAGACACCTGTCCACAACCTCAAACAGTCACACTCCAAACTCCACTATGGTGAAGACCAAAGAGCTGTCGAAGAACACCAGAAACAAAATTGTAGACCTGCACCAGGCTGGGAAGACTGAATCTGCAATAGCCAAGCAGCTTGGTGTGAAGAAATCAACTATGGGAGCAATAATTAGAAAATTGAAGACATACAAGACCACTGATAATCTCCCTCGATCAGGGGCTCCACGCAAGATCTTATCCCGTGGGGTCAAAATGATCACAAGAACTGTGAGCAAAAATCCAAGAACCACATGGGGGGACCTAGTGAATGACCTGCAGAAAGCTGGGACCAACGTAACAAAAGCTACCGTCAGTAACACACTACGCCGCCAGGGACTCAGATCCTGCAGTGCCAGACGTGTCCCCCTGCTTAAACCAGTACATATCCGGGCCCGTCTGAAGTTTGCTAGAGAGCATTTGGATGTTCCAGAAGAGTACTGGGAGAATGTCATATGGTCAGATGAAACCAAAGTAGAACTGTTTGGTAGAAACAAAACTTGTCATGTTTGGAGGAGAGGGAATGCAGAGTTGCATCCAAAGAACACTATACCTACTGTGAAGCATGGGGTGGCAACATCATGCTTTGGGTATGTTTCTTTGCAAAGGGATCAGAACGACTGATCCATGTACATGAAAGAATGAATGGGGCCATGTATCGTGAGATTTTGTGTGCAAACCTCCTTCCATCAGCAAGGGCATTGAAGATTAAACGTGGCTGGGTCTTTCAGCATGACAATGATCCCAAGCACACTGCCAGGGCAACGAAGGAGTGGCTTCGTAAGAAGCATTTCAAAGTCCTGGAGTGGCCTAGCCAGTCTCCAGATCTCAACCCCATAGAAAACCTTTGGAGGGAGTTGAAAGTCCGTGTTGCCCAGCAACAGTCCAAAAACATCACTGCTTTAGAGGACATCTGCATGGAGGAATGGGCCAACATACCAGCAACAGTGTGTGCCAACCTTGTGAAGACTTAAGGCCCTTTTAGACGGGCCGATTATTCTCCCTGCCCGAGCGCTTTAAACCAGGGGTGCACTACCTGCGGCCCGGGGGCCACATGCGGCCCTTGATACCATTCTGTGTGGCCCCTTCCATCTGGTAACAGACATGTATGTCCATGTTTTGTGGCTGCTCACATGCATTTTTCATGTGTTTCTCCCATTAGATGGGACTCCTGGAACTGTAACTAGACATTAATGGTATACACTGTATGTTCAATCTGCCATAAATACAGTATTTCAGTTGGTAATACCCCTTTTATTTTCGGCCCTTGACGTTGGTTCAGTCGGACAATGTGGCCCCCACCCAGAAAACGTTGTGCACCCCTGCTTTAAACCCTCTTGCCTCATACACATGCATGCTTGACTTGACTCAGTATTCATGTGTTAGGGAATGCTGAGAAGGGTCCTGTCAGGGGTGCACCTAACCTTTATTCTACCTGTGGCGAAAAGTGAAAGGGCGCCCCCACTCCCCAATGCCAATTTCTTAAGGCCCTTTTAGACGGGCCGATTATTCTCCCTGCCCGAGCGCCGATCAGCGATATCGGCGCTCGGGCAGGGAGCCTTTACACGGCCCGACGAATCGAGCGCTGGGCCGCACGAGTGATCGCTGTATCGCTCGTGCGGCCGGGAAGCTCCATACTGTCAGGCGCACATCGCCTGTTTACACAGGGCGATGTGCGCCCGACAGATTGGATCTTTTGGTTTCTACAAAAGATCCAATCAGCCGACGAACGAGCGTTTTGCTCGTTCGTCGGCTGATTAGGGCCACTTTTACACGGGCCGATTATCGGCACTAGCGTTCCTAGGAACGATTTTTCGGCCGATAATCGGCCCGTGTAAAAGGACCTTTACAGAAAACGTTTGACCTCTGTCATTGCCAACAAAGGATATATAACAAAGTAGTGAGATGAACTTTTGTTATTGACCAAATACTTATTTTCCACCATAATTTGCAAATAAAAAATCAGACAATGTGATTTTCTGGATTTGTTTTCTCATTTTGTCTCTCATTGTTGAGGTCTACCTATGATGTCAATTACAGGCCTCTCTCATCTTTTTAAGTGGGAGAACTTGTACAATTTGTGGCTGACTAAATACTTTTATTCCCCACTGTGTATATATATACAGTACAGACCAAAAGTTTGGACACACCTTCTCATTCAAAGAGTTTTCTGTATTTTCATGACTATGAAAATTGTAGATTCACACTGAAGGCATCAAAACTATGAATTAACACATGTTGAATTATATACTTAACAAAAAAGTGTGAAACAACTGAAAATATGTCTTGTATTCTAGGTTCTTCAAAGTAGCCACCTTTTGCTTTGATTACTGCTTTGCACACTCTTGGCATTCTCTTGATGAGCTTCAAGAGGTAGTCACCTGAAATGGTTTTCACTTCACAGGTGTGCCCTGTCAGGTTTAATAAGTGGGATTTCTTGCCTTATAAATGGGGTTGGGACCATGAGTTGTGTTGGGCAGAAGTCAGGTGGATACACAGCTGATAGTCCTACTGAATAGACTGTTAGAATTTGTATTATGGCAAGAAAAAAGCAGCTAAGTAAAGAAAAACGAGTGGCCGTCATTACTTTGCAGTCGCAAAAACCATCAAGCGTTACAAAGGAACTGGCTCACATGAGCACCACTCCAGGAAAGGAAGACCAAGAGTCACCTCTGCTGCGGAGGATAAGTTCATCCGAGTCACCAGCCTCAGAAATCGCAGGTTAACAGCAGCTCAGATTAGAGACCAGGTCAATGCCACACAGAGTTCTAGCAGCAGACACATCTCTACAACAACTGTTAAGAGGAGACTGTGTGCAGCAGGCCTTCATGGTAAAATAGCTGCTAGGAAACCACTGCTAAGGACAGGCAACAAGCAGAAGAGACTTGTTTGGGCTAAAGAACACAAGGAATGGACATTAGACCAGTGGAAATCTGTGCTTTGCTTTGATGAGTCCAAATTTGAGATCTTTGGTTCCAACCACTGTGTCTTTGTGCGACACAGAAAAGGTGAACGGATGGACTCTACATGCCTGGTTCCCACCGTGAAGCATGGAGGAGGAGGTATGATGGTGTGGGGGTGCTTTGCTGGTGACACTGCTGGGGATTTATTCAAAATTGAAGGCATACTGAACCAGCATGGCTACCACAGCATCTTGCAGCGGCATGCTATTCCATCCGGTTTGCGTTTAGTTGGACCATCATTTATCAATAGGACAATGACCCCAAACACACCTCCAGGCTGTGTAAGGGCTATTTGACCAAGAAGGAGAGTGATGGGGTGCTACGCCAGATGACCTGGCCTCCACAGTCAAAGCAGTAATCAAAGCAAAAGGTGGCTACTTTGAAGAACCTAGAATATAAGACATATTTTATATATACACAAGTATATAATTCCACATGTGTTAATTCATAGTTTTGATGCCTTCAGTGTGAATCTACAATTTTGGTCTGTACTGTATATATATACACTATATGTTGGCTGTTACTGTGCGGTTTATGTCACTATACAGGAGATGTCACTATAGAGCAGATGTCACTGTATACAGGAGATGTCACTGTACAGGAGATGTCACTATACTAGAGACATCACTATACAGGAGATGTCACTATACAGGAGATGTCACAATAGACAGGAGATGTCACTATACTGGAGATGTCACAATAGACAGGAGATGTCACTATACTGGAGATGTCACTGTACAGGAGATGTCTCTGTATACAGGAGATATCACGATAGGAGATATCACTATACAGGACATGTCACTATTCAGCAGATGTCACTGTACAGGAGATGTCACTATATACAGGAGATGTCACTATACTGGAGATGTCACTGTACAGGAGATGTCACTATACTGGAGATGTCACTGTACAGGAGATGTCTCTGTATACAGGAGAAGTCACGATAGGAGATATCACTATACAGGACATGTCACTATTCAGCAGATGTCACTGTACAGGAGATGTCACTATATACAGGAGATGTCACTATATACAGGAGATGTCACTCCTGTATAGACAGCAAATGTCTGGATGCAAAGGGAATTTGTCAGTTCTCTTGGCATGTCTATTTTAGTTAATAGTTCATCATGATATGCAATGATGCAGATTCTGCTCTATTATTCCTCCTGGAAATGTATAGATAAATTGACACCTGGCTGTTACCAATTACCATGACAGTAGGTTGTGTCTAAAACCCTCAGCACTGATTGGAAAGCGTATGAAGGGGCACATCCTATTGACACAGGAAGCAGTAACATTCACTTGCCAATGTATTCATTATCATATATTTCCAAGAGTGGTAATGTAGGAACAGTACAAGTCAGAGTTCTAAGAAAAGATCCCTCAGAATTATTATTTTATAGAGAACACAAGTATTTACTAAAAAAAAAAAACATGTCAGGAGAGCAGTCACGGTCCAGAAGATACTTCTCTACAGGGTGTGTGTCAATGCAGAAGACAGCTGAGATAGTAGAGGAGATCTGTTGGTCCTCGAGATGTCCCTATACAGATGATGTACCAATACAGATGATGTCAATGTACAGATATCACCAGTGGTCTCTCACAACCCAGATCATCCAATGGCATCTTCCTGCTGGGAGTACTAGTACTTGAGAACCATATTGAGGAACATCTAAGGGCTCATGCACTCGAACGATGCTTTTGTCCACATCCAATCTGCATTTTTTGTGGACCCATTCACTTCAATGGGACTGCAAAAGATGCGGACAGTACACCGTGTCCTGCCTGCATCCATATGTCCATTCCGTGGCACTGCAAAAAATGATAGAACATGTCCTATTCTTGTAGACAAGGATAGGACATTTCTGCAGGAACACAAAAGAAATGGTAGCATGCACTTGGCCGGAACCAGGATTTGTGGACCAAAAAACGGATATGGTCGTGTGCATGAGCCCTAATACATATATTTTTCCTGGAAACATATACTTCACTGATGTCTTTCTGGAGAACATCAGACAGGGTTAATCGAAACTTATGTTCAGTAGAACGAGAACTTGGAAGCTTCGGTCTCTTAATGTCAAACTCAGGGTGAGGCCTTCACACATCACACATAAATTGGCTTATGATCTCCATATACGTTAAAAAAAAACCTAAAACCCATTTGTGTGGCTGTCAGTAGATGGAACGTCTGGGCACTCGCCAAAATCAGAAAGTCCTTCCAGCGGCATTTCTTTTCTGAATCCCAGCACTAAATACATGAAGCTGGAAGCACAAATCTCCGATGCCCTGATCCACGTCCAATCCAAGTCCAGAAGTGGATATGTTACTGACAGCGCAGACACCCACAGAGTGCAGCGCAGCCAAATGCAAAAGTCCATCCCAAAAACATATGTTGGGTGTAATCCTGTTAAACCAATCCATAAAATCCTCTGGAGCCTTCACACAATGAAGTATGGAATATTTTTTCCTGAGTCTCATGTGAAAAACATCAGTGTCTTAAGATGTCAAAGGGCATGTAATAGCGAAATGATTCCGTTATAGGAAGGAAAGTGTATAAGACGCAGTGTAGGTCTTGGGCCATTCTGTAACTCTTTCTTTACTTAAAAGGGTTATCCCATGACTAATGTAAAAAATTGATAATCGGACATCATATAGTACGTGACAATCTCTCTCTAACAAAGCTAGAATCAGCCCTGTACCTCACATGTATCCAGAAACCTCCCGATTCAATGCTCTAATTGTTCTGCTAGATTTATATTAAAGGGGTTGTCCGAGTTATGAAAAAAAAAAAAATAGCACTGTAAATCTGATGGGCAGGAATATATAACTGAGTTAAGCAAGTTTTAGGCAAAAAAAAAAATCTATATTTCCTCATTTCCCTGGTTCTCTTCTGGCCTGTTTGCATGCAATAACAACAATCTCTGCCCCTACCCCTGCTCTGCAAAGGGAGTGAATACAAGTGCTGCCCTGAGTGATGTGTCTACCTGCTAGGATACTCAGCAGCATGTTGTATGTGTAGAACTACAAGTCCCAGCTGTACAATGACATTACTGATGCACACAGGAACTTCCTCCTACCTTTCTTGTGCAATACTCTGCAGATCTCCTCCAGTGTCAGCTCTGTGTCTGCAGGATTAGGAGGGCAGATCCTATGTCTCTTCATTGCCTGCAGCTACTGTTGTAAAGCCTTGAGCCCTGTGTGTGTTCTGGCTGAAGGGGTTAATGTTTTATCTGAAAGAATCCAGGGAGAGAGCGGAGAGCAGGAGCCGGCAGAGCGGGGGTGGGGGGAGTTTAGAAGCACAAAGTGCTGGAAAAGCTGTTATATTTGATTAGTTAGAAACATACAAATGACAAAAAAATAACTCAGACAACCCCCTTAAGCTGGCAGCTTAAGGGAGCATCCTTTCTGCAGAAGCTGTCTCCATATCACAGCCCAGGAGGCAGTTGAAGGATGAAACTGAGCATTTGCGACCATCTCACTGAGCAGGACAAAGAAATAAGAAAAAAACAACCAGCAGGTGGTGCTATACAGATACATTTTATTGAATAACTCAGTGACTATACAAAAATTGTAACTACATGCAATTACAAAAGTATTCAGATCCAGGTTCTAGTTTGAAAACTGTAGAATATTTTTGGGACAACCCCTTTTAAGTCCTTTCTTAAAGGGGTATCCCCGTTATTAAAAGTTATTTTTTATCCACAGGATAGAAGATAACTATTAGATTGGTGGTGGAAACCCACGAGTGACCTCTACCCTTCAGAGTTCCCCCAAAATGGATAAAGTGGCAAGTCAGGGATGCACATTGCAGCTCCATTCATCTCTAAAGCAGTCCGCTTTGGAAATGAATGGAGGGGCAGTGAGCCGTTCATTTTGGGAGGCTCTGAGGGGTACAAGGTACCCATTTTTATGATTTGTGAGGTTCCTACCCGATCTAATAGTTATCTCCTATCCACTGGATCCCCTATCCACATAACTTTTAAAAAACAGGAGTACCCCTTGTATGGGTATTCCAACAGTCTCTTGGACGAATAGATAGCAGTACTAGGCAAAGTCTCAAAGAACAACTCAGAGTCCACAAGAAGCAATCAGGAGACCACTTCTTCTATCTCCTTGGAACCAGTTCCATCCCTACACCAGATGCCCTTTTCCTTGAGTAGTTCCTGACAGCCTGCCCCTCATTGTCTGGCTCCTCCCTACTTGCCACTGTTGTCACTGCCTCAGCTGGCTGGGATGGTGTTCTGCTTGCAGCAGGTGACATCTGACCATCACTCTGAGGTCCCTAGGCCATGGTCTTCTTTCCAGTCTCACAACAGTCTCCAATTAGTTGTGCCGGACATCAATTTCTCAGGGGGCTCACACAGTCAAACGTCACCAATATGCACTAGCCTGGAACACATCTTTCACCCACTTCCAATCCATCTCCGGGCACAGCAGCTCTGAATCCAGGACCCCCTACAATGCGTTACAGAGTTCCCCGGGTTTGTTGGTTGATGCCCCGCCAAGCTGGACATGCATTGCGTAGTCCTCAAATCTGGAGGACAAGCAGCCAGAGTTAGGTCATTGTGAATATCATATCTGAGAATCTGATGTTTACCACCCTTCCCAATGTCACAGGAATCTCCGCTTTCGTTTTTAATGGCTCCGGAGTCGGGATCCTCACAGAGTGGTGGGTGAGGCTACACCGCAACTTTTTGTAGCACGACTGATTGATTTTAACTATTTAACTAAATCTGCAGTCCAAATGAATGAATTCAGTGGAATGTAATCTTGTGGATGGCAGCTGTCATTCAATAGTTAAAATCAATCAGTCGCTCTATAAAAAGTCGCAGTGTATCCCAGGCCAAAAGTGTTCATCCTCCAGTGGATGGTCAGATGCTGGGGCACTGGGGACAGAGGGGTGTCTTCTGGTTTCACCTTAAAGACTGGTAGATGAAGGTTAGGATGTAGTTCAACCTTGTAAGTGGTGTAAGGGATCGCTCTCTCAAGCAGGGCGGCGATGACAGATTTCACCTCAGACAACTGGGTTAAAGTCCACACGGTGCTGTATATTGGCTCTTCAGCACCAATACAAGCATAAACCAAAATAAACACCTGCCCATCTGGGCTCTAACTCATACATAGGTCTTTTCCCTAACTCACCTCTAAAAGCGCAGTTCACACACAGCGTAAGGTCCGGCTTTACTCAGTCATACGACCGAGGAGTCTCCTGGCTGTGACCACAGCAGTACCTTAGTGGGATATGGTCCAAGAGTCCTCCCGACTTTGACCATGCAACCCCTCTTTCCTCAGGCGTCGCCGGGGCCCCCAAAACTCAGGCTTTCACACAGCCTTGTGGTCCACGCAGAGCATCTGCAGGCTTCCTTTTCCAAATCCTCTCTCTCACAGTCATACACAGAGGGTTGTTTTATCACTCTGTGATTATCTCACCAGGCCTCACCTGTGATCTCCTCAGCTAAAGGAAATACATGTACTGGAAGGGCGTGGACTGGCAGCTCCCACTATCAAACCTACCCACCAGTCCAACTTAAATCCAGCCCAGAACAGAATCTAGACAAGCCTGTCTCAGCAAACTGCACTTTGCTGAAATCACTGCAGCTTTCTGTATTTTAGTTATCTCACCCAGCTGAGGTATCTGGGTGGGATATACATGCCTTCCAGCACTATACTGTACATATTACAACATATGAGGACTTGGCCTCTACTATACCTTCCTACAGTATCCCTCCATCAGGTTCTGTAGTGTTCACGCTTCACTTTAGTTTCACCCTGACATTATTATTAGGGCAGCGTCCATTCCTACAGAACATTACCAAGAAAGAAGAATACCTAATTGTATTGTTGTACACAATTGCTTGGCAATATGGTCCAGTTATCTCTATTTTTCTGTTCTAGGGTTCTCAGCAACTGTAACAATGTCCACAAGTGGGGTTTACCTGGAGGTAATAAGGTGTAGTATGCATTTTGCTTTAGAGATCAGCACATTGATGGCCATCAGTATTAGACCTTTGTTGTCCCATCCATGGCAATCAAGATGATCTACCAGTGTGATGACTGCCCAAGACACCTCTTCTGCTCTTGAAATGAAAATGAAAATGAAATGATACATACAGCAGAATCTTCTGTAACTGCACATGCACTGAATGCGCAGAGGAGGTGTCTTGGCCATTCATCACGTGGATAAATCATGTGACTGCTGCCATATTGATCACCATGGACATCAGCAGTGGATTTAAAGACTGGATTCATGGGCAGTGGGAGACACTGAAACTGGGTACTCAGATAAGACATGAAGGGACTTGGGGCTTGCGAGAATGGTGCCCACTAGGTTAGGGCATTATGGAAGTTCTTTTAGAAAGTGTCCCACCATATCAAAGGTTGGATGGAGACCACTGGTGGACAGCCATTTTCAGGTCTCTCCAGAGATGTTCGATTGGGTTCAGGTCAGGGCTGTGGCTGGGCCACTCAAGGACATTCACATAGTTGTCCCTATGCCACTCCTGTGTTGTCTTGGCTGTGTGTTCAGGGCCATTGTCTGGAAGGTGAATCTTCAGTCCAGTCTGAGATATGACATTGTCATGGAGCAGCCAAAAACAAATATCACATTTTACCAATATTCATAGTGACGATGCAATGAGTAAAACAGAATTCAAAGCCCGGATTACTCAAATTATTCACCGATTAGGGCACCAGATATTACTACAAGGAAACAGACCCAAAGGCATTTGATTAGAAACATGGTTTTACACAAGCGATGACAGTACACATTACCCAGAAAGAAAATACTAAGCATGTGGAGATCGGCAATAGGAAATGACATTCATGTATCTGGAAACGGCTGAGCGGGACTTGTGGTTTGTGGTCCTAGACTTACAGAGGAACAGACGTAGCACATTGTTTTGGGCCCACCTGTTGCAAAGACTTGGAGAAGAAAAAAAAGTTTACAGCGAGCAGTAAAAATAAGTAGGACGGGGGGGGGAATAAAGTGTGTGTTTCATTTAGGGCTGCTGGAGCTGGACGCCAGATGTTGTTTTTTAATAAATTGAGAACACAAGTAATATTGGCTCGGATTAAGCTCGCTGGCGTTGCTTGTTTTGTTTTACTTTCAATTATTCAATTGGTCACAAAAACTTGAACTGTGGACCTTGTAAAATCTCGGGAAGTCGCCCGGAGTTCAGCTTGTGTTACAATGTATCTGGCCGTTACATCACAGCTCGTTTGCTGGGTTTCAAGCAAAAGTAGTAAGTCATGCTTTATTAGTATGACTGCAAATTTTCTACCACAGCAGCTTGGACTGGTCATTATTGCCACCTTCTTAGACAGCACCCACATATTCCATGGTGATGTACCCAGATTGTCATCCTACTGGTCAACCCCTATCCCCAGTGACACCTACAATGTACACATTAGGAGCAATATCATAGGAAGCCAATTAACTTACAATGTTTTTGAAGTATGAGAGGAAAAAAGGAGAACCTGGATAAAAAAAAAACACAGCGCTGGAGCTACAAGGTAACAGCTGATGAGTGGAGTTGTGGGCTTCCAGACCCCTGCTATTCAGATACTGATTACCTATCACGAGGAGAGATCATCAGTAGTGTTGAGCGAATCAAAGACTTTGATCCGTATTTCAGGAAACATTTGATTCGCTACGAAGCCAAATTTCCTGGTGCTTCATGGTAACGAATATACTCACCTCATACACTTGATTGCCAAGAGACCGTCCACTCCCGTCTTGATTGAAGAAAACCCGCCAAAAGTGAGCCTGCGCCTGCGGTGAGCGTGAAGACGCCACCACGTGATCAAGCTGGCTGCGTCCGGTGATGTTATCACTGCACGCAGCCAGCATAATCACGAGGTGACATCATCATGTCACCACGCTCCACCATGTCTTCATGCTTGTCCTTTGGTGAGTTTTCTTCAATCAAGACGGGAGCGGACTACCTCTCCACGATCAAGTGGATGAGGTGAGTATAATTAACCCGGATTAACCCTTGAGCACCTAAATGTGAGTCTCAGATGCCACGATCAGCGCTGAACGTGTCAGTTGAGGGGTTAAATGATAGTGGGCGGTACGATCGCCTTTCCCAGTCATTGCACTCGATCCATACAATCGAAGGCAATTTGTGACGAATTTCTTGACGGCAAAGCTCATCTCTAGTCATCATCAGTATTAAAATTCTGGAAAACCCCTTTAAATGGTTAAACTGTATAATGCATTTGTAAAGTCTTTAGACCCTTTTACTTTTTTCACAATTAGTTATCTTGTGCTCAAATAAAAAAAATCCAGTTTTTCCCCATCAGTCTGCACTCAATACCCCATAATGAAAAAGTGAAAACAGAATGTTTGAAATATTTGCTAACTTATTGAAAAGGAAAAACTACAATCTTGCATTGATGTAAGTATTCAGACCCTTTACTCAGGACTAAATTGATGCACCTTTGAAAATGCTTCATGCAAACCTGGGTTTGGGGATTTTCTGCCATTATTTGCAGATCCTCTCTAGTTCTGTAATTTTTTATGGGGACGGTGATTTTCAGGTCTCTCCAGAGATGTTCGATTGGGTCCAAGTCAGGAAGTTCTTTTAGAAAGTGTCCCATTCCTTTAAAGTCACGGAAAAAAAAAATACAAAAGCATCCTGCACAATATGATAGTAAAATGTGCGGATGTAAGGCTACATTTATAAAGTCACAGTAAATAATGCACTATAAAAATAGATGCAAACATAACATATGGACTAAGCCCTCACTCTTAGCCAATATATTTTGATCAAAATACATCTGTGCCCACCTACCCAGCGCCACGGTGGTCTCAGTTCAGGCAGGTCCTACACTAAACCTCTTATGCGGCTGTGCATCTATGTTTAGGTACACCGACCCTGCACAACCGCATAAGAGGTTTAGCAGTGCGCCCTCCTTCACTTTGGGGGCTCCGTTCTCGATATAGGTGTGGGTCCCAGAGCCGAGCATGCACGAGTATGGGGAGAAATTGGGAGTAAGAGCTGTCAGCCAACTGAGTGATCAACTTCTGATTGAAAAGTCATTGATTCAATGACTTTTATTTACCTGTGGCATTTTTTTTTAAATTCCAGGAGGAAG
Organism: Rhinella marina; assembly: GCA_900303285.1. NCBI lineage: Eukaryota > Metazoa > Chordata > Amphibia > Anura > Bufonidae > Rhinella > Rhinella marina. Next base: position 1,710,247 of record ONZH01028819.1, read on the forward strand.
TGCTCTTAAAACAATAACCATTATGTCTTCTTCAATGAAGGGAAGCCATGGTACTGCGCAAACTGCTGACTCTTAAGGAAAACTAATATTTTACTTTATGTGTTCCCCCTAGATAATTCTTTCTTAATAAAAGCAAATTAACAAGGCCTCGTGAAGCAGCGAAATCCCCACAGATAACCTTTGCCATTGTCGTTGATGTAATATTTTGAGTGAGTGATCGAGGTCTGCACATGTAATTATTGGTGAGAGCAAATAATGACTTGGTGTCTGCTTTATACAATAAAGAACCTGTGGATGGGCCTAAGTACATAGTTACACTCATTATTGAGTTACATTATATGAACTGCAGTTTTAATGATGCAGAACGTGCTCTCAGCAATTTCCATGCTCTGTGTTTAATCTTCATTTTGTTACCAGGCATATCATAGACAATCATGTCTCTTTGCAGTTCTCAGGGACATGAAACAGACCTCCCGTTCTGACCATGTAAAATACTTATGGAACGCCATGCTACTTGTTTGGAAGCTGCAGAGGCAGTGGAAACTGATGCATACAATATAATGAGCTTTGGTATGCATACTTTTGCAACCCATTTCTTTCTATTGCCCTAAAGAAAATCAACCAACTGTGCAAATACTTTTCAGAAATTGACTACCGTTTTGTGCATACAGCTTCAGTGCAGAGCTCTGTGTTCCCATGGTAGCAAAATACAAATTTTGTGTAGTCTGATACTACAGTCATAATCTCTTCCACTTGTTCCATACTTCTTGGTAACCCACCAAATTTTTATCAAGCTTCAGATGGGAGGAAGTGCAGTATGACTGCTGGCTCAGACTACAAAGTGTGTTTGTAGTCTGTTACCATGGACACACATAGGTTTGTGCAGGAGCTAAAGACGAAATGGAAGGATCATTTTAACAAGACTCTGAACTGGTACTGGTTGCACCTATGATATGATTACTCTTAAAGAGGGCCTCTAACTTCTCCTAATATGTCAGTTTTAGTATCTACTTGCATTCCTCCTGTAATAACAATTCTGGAGCATCTGTTCTTATGACTCCATGATGTGCCATTCCTTTATTATTCCTGATAGAATTTATGAATGAATTTCTAGTGATTTGTAATTAAGATCCGGCAGGGTATTATGAGTTGGAGGTTTCTCCCTGCACATTCTGACACGAACCAATCAGTGTCAGTATATGGGGAATTGTCTCCACCGTGGGTGGATCTTAAGTGGGCCATATACTTTGGTTTAATGTCAGCCACACCTGATAGCTGCAGCAAGAATGGCCAATAATCTAATGTGTATGTTGGTGGCTCTACTTACTCCTGAAGACAAAGAACCATTGGGATATTAAGGGTCCCAGCCCTTTTGTTTTCAGAGCAGATAAGCTGTGGTGATAGGACCCAGGGGTACACCACCAATGAGGCCAGGTGAGGCGATCGCCTCATGCAGCACCAGGTAGGGGCAAGAGGGGGGGCAGCCGAAGGGCCATGGGCTGAAGGGAAGGGCTTAGGTTAAGAAATTGGCATTGGGGAGTGGGGGCGCCCTTTCACTTTTCGCCACAGGTAGAATAAAGGTTAGGTGCACCCCTGACAGGACCCTTCTCAGCATTCCATAACACATGAATACTGAGTCAAGTCAAGCATGCATGTGTATGAGGCAAGAGGGTTTAAAGGAAGAGGTGCCAGCTGAACGGGCATAAATAATGAAGATGGAGTCAGCACTAACTGCTACAATGTAGAAAATTTTGCATATTTTTTGTTATTTTGGTGTTTCATCTAAATAGGGGATGGAAAATCAGACAGAAAATGATGCTTATGTACTGGACACTATGACAAAAAAATATGTACCTAACAAAGCTCTCTAACAATATGTCTCTAACAAAGCTAGAATCAGCCCTGTACCTCACATGTATCCAGAAACCTCTCGATTCAATGCTCCAATTGTTCTGCTAGATTTATATTAAAGGGGTTGTCCCTTTAATATAAATCTATAAAAAATTGTTCTGCTAGATTTATATTAAAGGGGTTGTTATGAAAAAAAAATATAGCACTGTAAATCTGATGGGCAGGAATATATAACTGAGTTAAGCAAGTTTTAGGCAAAAAAAAAAATCTATATTTCCTCATTTCCCTGGTTCTCTTCTGGCCTGTTTGCATGCAATAACAACAATCTCTGCCCCTCCCCCTGCTCTGCAAAGGGAGTGAATACAAGTGCTGCCCTGAGTGATGTGTCTACCTGCTAGGATACTCAGCAGCATGTTGTATGTGTAGAACTACAAGTCCCAGCTGTACAATGACATTACTGATGCACTCAGGAACTTCCTCCTACCTTTCTTGTGCAATACTCTGCAGATCTCCTCCAGTGTCAGCTCTGTGTCTGCAGGATGAGGAGGGCAGATCCTATGTCTCTTCATTGCCTGCAGCTACTGCTGTAAAGCCTTGAGCCCTGTGTGTGTTCTGGCTGAAGGGGTTAATGTTTTATCTGAAAGAATCCAGGGAGAGAGCGGAGAGCAGGAGCCGGCAGAGCGGAGGTGGGGGGAGTTTAGAAGCACAAAGTGCTGGAAAAGCTGTTATATTTGATTAGTTAGAAACATACAAATGACAAAAAAATAACTCAGACAACCCCCTTAAGCTGGCAGCTTAAGGGAGCATCCTTTCTGCTGAAGCTGTCTCCATATCACAGCCCAGGAGGCAGTTGAAGGATGAAACTGAGCATTTGCGACCATCTCACTGAGCAGGACAAAGAAATAAGAAAAAAACAACCAGCAGGTGGTGCTATACAGATACATTTTATTGAATAACTCACTGACTATACAAAAATTGTAACTACATGCAATTACAAAAGTATTCAGATCCAGGTTCTAGTTTGAAAACTGTAGAATATTTTTGGAACAACCCCTTTTAAGTCCTTTCTTAAAGGGGTATCCCCGTTATTAAAAGTTATTCTTTATCCACAGGATAGAAGATAACTATTAGGAGATAGATAAATAGGGGATGGAAAATCAGACAGAAAATGATGCTTCTGTACTGGACACTATGACAAAAAATATGTACCTATGTGCAACTTTTTGCATTCAGTTCTCTAAAATATCACATCTGCTTAATGGCGCACCAGTTGGAGAACCATGATTTATGTTGTCTGTTCACAGCTGCTGATTCTTAGACAGAAACATTAAGAAGCAGAAAAGAAGTTTATTTTCAGAAATGCGTATACTGTACTTTGTAGCAAGAAGCAGGGATAACTCACAAAGACAGAAGGAGGATGAGGAGGTGCAGGTCGGAAACGTATGTAGGTTTCTTCCAAAAATAGTTGGATTCTCGGCTGAAAAATAATGGGTAAATCAGATGTGCAAGATAGATGACTACTACAAAAACAAGGGAAGAATAAAATGTCTACCACCTCATTGTCATCATCTATTCATCATATATTATTAGAGATGTACAAAAAGTATTTAAATGATAATAGGAAGAAATTTATATCATCCTACATGGATCTACAGCTTCACTAACATTATTGGTCGACTTGACCTTAAAGGGCATCTGTCAGCAGTTTTGCACCTATGACACTGGCTGACCTGTCACATGTGCTCCTGACAGCTGAAGGCATCTGTGTTGATCCCATGTTCATATGTGCCTGCTCTGCTGAGAAAAATGAAGTTTTAATATATGCAAATGAGCCTCTAGGAGCAATGGGGGCGTTACCATTAGACCTAGAGGCTCTGCTCTCTCTGCAACTGCCGTGTCCTCTCCACTTTAATAGACAGGGCCAGGCAGTGAAAGCATCATCACACCTGGTCCTGTCAATCAAAGTACAGAGGGCATGGCAGTTACAGAGAGAGCAGATCCTCTAGGTGTAATGGTAACGCCCCGTTGCTCCTTGAGGCTCATTTGCATATATTAAAACATCATCCTTCTCAGCAATGTGGGCACATATGAACATGGGACCAACACAGATGCCTTCAGCTGCCAAGTGCACATGTAACAGGTCAGCCAGTGTCATAGGTACAAAACTGCTGACAGATGCCCTTTAAAAATAGTATCTAAACTGGTAAGGTAAATCAACTGGGTAATGCCAGGTCAACAGGTCCATTATGAATATAATATGGATAAATAGATGATATTATGGATTTATTATTCTGAATATAACATGATCTACTTGCAAGGGCCTTACATACCAAAGAGGTAGATCATGTGGCTTCCATGGTGTCCTTCAAGAAAGGGGCACCAGCCCTGGTTGCTTCCATTCCCTTTGTTACTGTGTCGCAAAAATCTCTCTGTTGGACTCTGCCAAGGAACTGCATTGGTAGCAAATAACTTAGTCTTGGTCTAAGGCAGGGTGCTGAATCTCCTTAAAGACAAGTCCTTTAGGGAGACTTACTGGAAGTAGTCCATGGTATGAAGACTTATTGGCAATGCTCCATGCAGGGTTGCCAACCAGAATTTTTCTTTTTTTCTGGACAACTTATCCCAAAATCATGGACAGCCAAATTGTAAAAACATAATGAATGATAAAGATTATAAGTAGTACATGTCTATAGCTCATTGCCCTGAAAATAACTCATTACCAGAATTCACTGGGAGCTGTAAAATGAGGATAATTACCGCCAAAATGATCTAGTCATTTACCACCAGCCTCAAAAAAATCACAGACACATCTATTTTTTTTAATGGAAACAGGAAAAAATTTACCTTTTTTTACGGACTGTCCAGAAATTGGCAACCCTGGCTTCATTGGAAATGGATATGCAAAGAGGAATCTCTCAAGAAGAGAAACATCTCGCCAGCGCCACCCCTTGAAAGTAGCTCCCTATGAGTCAAAATTCTACTTTCCAACAAGCCTTGGGGTTTGACAAGGGAACATAGCCAAGCCAGATATCCAGTTGGGGCATGCGAGATGGTTTGCTTCCTTGCGAGATATCACTTTGAATATTGGTCTTAAAAAAGAAGTCAACCAAGAGGTGATATAAGGAAAGAAATGTGTCTTGCCAGTTGAGCCAAATCTCACACAGTGTCAACCATTTGGCACGTCTTTTGTTTGTCTGGTGTAGTTTTATGTTCCCTAAATTGAAAACAGTAATAGTCATTTTCCCCATAATTTTTAAGTAATGGAAATCAGTTTTTTTTCTAGTTGGACTTGGGATGATGATTTGGTGAGAATTTTCTACGCAGGACAATAAAATGTTTGTGATTTTTTTTTTACATGATGGGAAAGAATTTTCCTGGGAAAATCAGTCCAATGGCAGTAAAAACAGATCTGTGTATTTCTGCTTGTCTAAGTAATAAATACATCTCCAAACATTTGTTGCACCAGGGAAACATTTTTGTGGCTGTGCGTTAACAATACAAGAATTCTGATTACAAGTAAACACCAGTGCACAGGATTTCAGAGAATTTTTAGTGCCAATTTTTGCTTAACCTTAATGTACACAGTATATGAGTTAGATTAAAGTGTAACTGTCATATTTTTTATTTGCTAGTTCATTAGAGCTAAGCATGTATACCTGAGTTAGTCTGCAATAATTGTCAAAAGATACCTTATAATGACAGCTTTCATTAATATCCCCTGTCCCTTTCCACTGGTCCTTTAAAACACTGTTGCTGGGACTCATCTAAGAAGACAGAAAGACAGGGGGCGGTCCTTCACACTGCATGCCTGCATTAGGCTTCATAGTGAGGAGGCGTGTCTCTCAGTAATCCAATCTTATTGGCTGGCAGGAAGCTGCTGGCTACAGCAAGTGTGTATGTGAAGTGAGGGAAAGCAGTTTTTACCTCAGAGAACTGGCAAAGGAGCCATCTTGAGAAGATCCTCATTTTGTAGGGATTAAAACAGCCGTAACTAAGGGAAAAGCTCAAGGAAAACAGCGGTATGTGAAGAAACTAAAGATTTCTTTATGCGTAATGCTGCAGCTGCAGTAACATATGCTAAAATTGATTTTTTGATGAAAACATGGCGGTTACACTTTAAGTTACACAGTCCACAAAAGAAAGACATACAGCACTGCTACATATATATATAAATGTTACATTGGATCCTTGAACTGCAATTGGTTTGGCGTTGACTGAGGTACAGAGTGATAGTAATTCCCTCATTCATCCCCTTTAAAGGGGTAGGGCACTTTCTAGGAAAATTTCCTAAAGGGCTTTAAACCATTGTACTGTGGTACATACAGCTATAACTGTTTTTATATCTTGCCCCATCCCTGATATTGAAGGCCCCCTACCTTCTGCTCTTGTACGGGCTTTATAAACACTGAAGACTGTCCATCTCCACATCTAACATGGCGAAAGTCAAATGGCTTATCCATGTGACCATGTAGTTTTGTGCCCCTGGCTGCATCCACTATGCTGTGTAGTAACTGAGCCCATATAGCGTATGCCCAGATACAGGATGGTCTGCTGCCCATGTCTGTGCATGTGTGGGTTGCATTCCATTACCGTGCATTGGCTGTGCCAAAGTGGATGCAGCCAAGGACAGTCGAGGAAGCAATCCCATGTATAAAACACTTGGCTGCCGCCATCTCATTTCCTATGGGCAACAGGGGGCATTCAATTTCAGAGCTAGGGTAAGGTATAAGCATTCATGACCTTTTTAGTAAATTTTCCCATAAATTGGTCAACTTTTTCAACCCCTGAACTTTCCTGGTTGGATACCCAGGTCACAGTCCCCACAGTGGTCATCATCTGGTGGAGGAAAAATCAAAAACTAAGCCAGGAATGTTCACCAAGAAAGCAGTCACAAGCTAAAGGACAAAGCAAAAACATAGGCAGAGCATGGTCTGGGGGTGGAACCAGGAAGTCCAAAGATAAATAACAGCATATAAGATGGTTGTCAGAGCAATGCAATGTGATCAGTGGTTGAGGGCAGGAAGGTTATGGCTGTAGAGTTCTAGCTGCCAGAAGAAAATTGTTGATGGCTTGAGGAGAGGTGAGTAACAATAAACTAAAACTCCCTTCCCAGAAAAAAATATTTTCTGCTATTTCTCATAGGTAGGAGCCACTCTGACTATACAGTATATCTTATGAAATCGTAAGTATGGGGAGATATATTAGATCCCAATAGAAGTCTATGGGGCCATAGAGGTTGTACAGGGCCATAATACAGCCATGTGCATGAGACCCAACTCTTCCATCAAAGATGTTAATGTCTGGGAACTTTCTACATTGTTTCGGTAATGGAATGATCTTTCTCCCAAAAGAATGAGCTGCAAAGGTGAACATTAGAGATGAGCGAGTAGTGAAATATTCGAAAGTTCGAAATTCGATTCGAATAGACCGCGAAATTCGACTATTCGACCGAATATCGAATCCCATTAAAGTCTATCGGAAAAAAATGCTTTCCACTTGGAAATCTCAATTCGACCACTTGGAGGTCACCAAGTCCACCCTGAAACCTCAGAAAAGGATGCCAACACTGCTGGAATGCAACTGGGACAGCAGGGGAAGCATGTCTGGGTGCATATAACGCGCCCAAGTCGCACTATTACGCCACTATCACAGACTCTCAACAATACACTCCAAAGACAATATAACCTCTCTGTAAAGTGAGACCATACAAGGAAACCTTCTTTCCTCTACATTGCCATGGACCCCAAGCCAAACTAGACAAAAAAGAAGATGAAATTCTGCACCCCTTAAAATCACGTTGCCTATGACAACCACAGATGGCATAGGCAAGGGGGAAAGCAAATAGACCCCACCCCTAATTGTCATTGTGTGTGTGTGTGAGATGTGGTCAGACATGTCTTCTTTAAAATGTAAAAACAACTCCAACACATGCAGAAGCCTTAAAATGCCCAAATTGTTGGCGCTAGAGATGTCAGTGACCCGACCTGGCCCAGTGTCATGTCTAGCAGGTAAAGCAGTGGGGATGTTGAGGGATGCGTAGGACCGCAAAAGGCAGGAAGAGGCCGTGGGCTGGCCAGAGGCTCATGGAAAATTTTGTGGAGGCCCAAGAGGTGAGACGTCTTAAAAATTGTGTGGAGGCTAAAGAGGTGAGACCTCTTAAAAATTATGTGGAGGCCCAAGAGCTGAGACCTCTTAAAAATTAGGTGGAGGCCCAAGAGGTGAGATCTCTTAAAAATTATGTGGAGGCCCAAGAGGTGAGACCTCTTAAACATTTTGTGGAGGCCCAAGAGGTGAGACCTCTTAAAAATTATGTGGAGGCCCAAGAGGTGAGACCCGTTAAAAATTGTGTGGAGGCTAAAGAGGTGAGACCTCTTAAAAATTGTTTGTAGGCCCAAGAGGTGAGACCTGTTAAAAATTATGTGGAGGCCCAAGAGGTGACACCTCTTAAACATTTTGTGGAGGCCCAAGAGGTGAGACCTCTTAAAGATTTTGTGCAGGCCCAAGAGGTGAGACCTCTTAAAGATTTTGTGGAGGCCCAAGAGGTGAGACCTCTTAAAAATTATGTGGAGGCCCAAGAGGTGAGACCTCCTAAAGATTTTGTGGAGGCCCAAGAGGTGACACCTCTTAAAGATTTTGTGCAGGCCCAAGAGGTGAGACCTCTTAAAGATTTTGTGGAGGCCCAAGAGGTGAGACCTCTTAAAGATTTTGTGGAGGCCCAAGAGGTGAGACCTCTTAAAAATTATGTGGAGGCCCAAGAGGTGAGACCTGTTAAAAATTATGTGGAGGCCCAAGAGGTGACACCTCTTAAACATTTTGTGGAGGCCCAAGAGGTGAGACCTCTTAAAAATTATGTGGAGGCCCAAGAGGTGAGACCTCTTAAAGATTTTGTGGAGGCCCAAGAGGTGAGACCTCTTAAAGATTTTGTGCAGGCCCAAGAGGTGAGACCTGTTAAAGATTTTGTGGAGGCCCAAGAGGTGAGACCTCTTAAAGATTTTGTGCAGGCCCAAGAGGTGAGACCTGTTAAAAATTATGTGGAGGCCCAAGAGGTGAGACCTCTTAAAGATTTTGTGGCAGGCCCAAGAGGTGAGACCTGTTAAAAATTATGTGGAGGCCCAAGAGGTGAGACGGGTTAAAAAATTATGTGGAGGCCCAAGAGGTGAGACCTCTTAAACATTTTGTGGAGGCCAAGAGGTGAGACCTCTTAAAAATTATGTGGAGGCCCAAGAGGTGAGACTCTTAAACATTTTGCGGAGGCCCAAGAGGTGAGACCTCTTAAACATTTTGTGCAGGCCAAGAGGTGAGACCTCTTAAAAATTATGTGGAGGCCCAAGAGGTGAGACCTGTTAAAAATTATATGGAGGCCCAAGAGGTGAGACCTCTTAAACATTTTGTGGAGGCCCAAGAGGTGAGCCATAAATATATAAATTTTTCTTATTTACGGAGCAATTCTACGGCGGTTAAGGAGGAGGAGGAGGAGGTGGAGGAGGAAATGGCACTTCATACAGATGGCACTTCACTTTTGGCTGCTTTCCACGGTTGGAGAAGCAAAGTCCGGGTCAATCCACTTGCTGTTCATTTTGATTAGCGTCAGCCTGTCCGCACTGTCGGTTGACAGGCGGCTGCGCTTATCGGTTATAATGCCCCCGGCTGCGCTGAACACCCTTTCTGATAGCACGCTGGCGGCAGGGCAGGCAAGCACCTCCAAGGCGTACAGGGACAGTTCCAGCCACGTGTCCACTTGGAGACCCAGTAAGTGTAGGACGCCGAGGGATCGGGGAGGACAGGGGTACGGTCTGCCAGGTACTCCCGCAACATCCGCCGATACTTGTCCCTCCTGCTGATAGCGGGCCCCGCAGTGATGGAAGTTGCACGAGGGGGTGCCATGAACGTGTCCCACACCTTGGAGAGTGTTCCCCTGGTGGCTGTGGCCTGATAGATGTTGTGGACTCTGGGAGACCCTCTCCTCTCTGCCGCCAGCGATGGTGGGTGGGAAAATCTCCATCATGTTCTGCACGAGTTCCCTCTGGTATTCCAGCAATCGATTCGTCCTCTCCTCTACCGGAATAAAAGAGGAGACGTTATCTTTATACCGGGGGTCCAGGAGTGCGAAGACCCAGTACAGTTTGTTCTCCACTATCCGGACAACACGTGTGTCCCGGGAAAAGCAGCCCAGCATGAAGTCAGCCATGTGTGCCAGACTCTGAATAGGCATGACCTCACTGCCCCCACCAGAAGGATCACTTGCCATTTCCTCCTCTTCCTCTTCCGCCTCCTCTCCGCCCCATCCGCGCTGAACCAATGGGACGCACACAGCCTGACTGCTACCCCTCGCCGCCAGCATCCTCCTCCTCTTCCACAGCCACCTCCACGTCGTCCTCCTCCTCATCCTCCTCCTCCTGCAACTGCCACCGTGAAGCAGACAAAAGTGTGGTCTGACTGTGTAGCTCCGTTGCGTCTCCTCCTACCCCCGTCTCCTCTGCGTGCAATGCGTTCTCCCTTATTGCGATGAGCGATTCTTTAAGGACGCATAGGAGCGGGATGGTTACGCTCACTATAGCGTCCTCGCTGCTG
>ONZH01028820.1:0-32121 GCA_900303285.1 Rhinella marina
TGTCAGCCGATAGTTGAAAATATGTTTATTATCATCCAGTTCACATCTGTGGAAGGGCCTCATCACATGGAGTGCCAATGCAAATCTTTCATCAGCCATAAATGGAGCCAGTGGTCCAGCAGATCTGGCCCAGTCTTTTGCCCTCTGGTAGGGCAAGCTGGTTGGCTTGAAGCTGATCATCCATTCTAGAAGCACTGAAGACGTGGGCATCTGCTGTTGCTCCTATAGGCCCGATATTAACAATTATAAACTGTAGGAAGTGTCAGCAAAGCCAACAGCACTACAGAAAATATTGTTTATAATAGTAGTTAGGGATGAGCAAAGTTTTAAAAAATTAGATTTGGCAGCTTTGCAGAAGTTCAACAAGAAATTAAATTCGTTGTGAATTCATTTGTCAGGAATCACTATAAATCAGCTATACCAGGCCACCTTGCCTTAGGGTACAGGTTGTGGCCATGCTGCAGTTAAGAACCGTGCAGTCAATTAGCCTGCAGCTGCCTTTCATTTAATAATGATACTGCAATGTATAGTCCTTCATTGTTAATGGCCATACTGCACCTTTAAACAGGGTCTGTACCCACTTCTCCAACCCCAGCACTCTCCTGCCCTACAGGTTTGGAGCCCTTCTTCTGCCATTTGCTTTTCCTCCTTTTCCACATCATTTAATATTGATGAGAATATGTCATCAGGAACTTCCTGCTGATTTTTCTAGGCCATGGAGACTTTGAAGGATGATTTGGAAGAAGTAAAGCCAGCAAAAGATGCGGATAGTCATTAATAAGACCTGCCCCCCTAAGGGGTGCAGACTGGATGGTATTAGTTGGCACGCTGGCAATGAAATATTAAAGGCTTCCATCTTATTGGTATGAATTACATATCTTAGTTTAACCCTTTCAGTACCGGAGGTTTTTTCGGTCATGCATTTTTCGTTTTGCGCTCCCTGCCTTCCAACAGCCATAACTCTTTTATTTTTCTGTTCACATAGCTGTATGAGGGCTTGTTTTTTGCGGGACAAGTTGTACTTTCCAACGCCACCATTTAATATTGCATATGGTGTAGTGGGAAGCGGGAAAAAAAATCCAAATCAGGTGAAATTGCAAAAAAACCGCTATTCCGCTACAGTTCTACGGGTTTCTTATTTACAGCGTTCGATGTGCATTAAAACTGACCCGTTATTTTCATTCTACTGGTCAGTACGAATCCGGCAATACCTAATATGTATAGTTTTTTCCTGCGTTTTGATAGTGAAAAAAAATTAGAAAGTTGCCCTTTTTTTTTTTTTTTTTTTTCCTTGTCATATCTTGACCCCTATAACTTTTTGGTATTTATGTGTACAGAGCTGTATGGGGGCTCATTTTTTGCGGGACAATCTGAAGATTTTATTGATACCATTCTGGGGTGTGTATGACTTTTTGATCACTTTTTATTTAATTTTTTTAGAAAAAAAAAGCGACAAAAAACGGCAAATCGCCATTTGGACGCTTTTTTCCGCCACACAATTCGCCGTATTGGATTTTTTTTTTATATTTTAAAAGTACGGGCGTTTTCGGTCACGGTGATACCCATGATGTCTATATTTAGTGTTATTTAGGTATTTATTTTTTACTTATACGGAAAGGGGGGTGATTTGAACTTTATATCTTTTTTATTTTTATATATTTTTTAACATTTTTTTTTAATTTTTTTTTTACTATTTGAATGCTCAAATATGAGCTTATATATTGTGGCTTTTTAATTTTCTTTATGAGCAATTATGGATTTACTAGAGGCAGTTAAATCCATCAATTGCTCATTTCTTATCCTGGCCTGCCATCTAGTGGCCAGAATAAGAATTGCACTTTGAAAACTGTAATCCTCACCAGCGAGGATTACAGTTTTCATATGGTGTACAGACACCCCGATTGGCCACACGGGGTGTCTGTACACCACCCGGAAGCGAACGCTTCCGGGTTTAGACGCAACTAGATGCCGTGATCACGTGTGATCACGGCATCTAGTCACCCCGGAAGACGCCGCCGATACAGTAGGTAGCGGCAAGTCTCTGCTGTTAGAAACAGCAGAGACTTGCCGGCCATGACGCCCGCCGCACCTGCGAGCGGGCGCCATGTGCCCGCATCGTACCAGCGCCGTACATGTACGGCGCCGGTACTGTAAGGTTTAAGGCTGATGTAGGAATAAGTAAATGTAGGAACAAATAAATAAAGCTGACGCAGAATAAGTCTCCCTACACTCTTTCTCTCCAATATTCTTCTATTAATCATTTTCAGTAACACTGTCCCTAGCGCATGAGCACTTGCCACGTCTCTTCCCTATGCTCAGCTCACAGTACAATGGCAGAGTCCATGTAGGATGAGCGTTTTATTGGGCTGTGACATCATAGGGGATGGCTACCTGGCAAATGGCTGGCCTGTACAGCATTATGGGTGAGTTTATATTCCTGGGCTTGTCTCCTCTACATTTAGTTTCGCTTTGTAACACTGGCAGCCACCATTTTAGGAAAACTTGATTCATTACCATAAAGCGTGAGAAACTTCGGACAGAATTCTGCTTCAAGTGCTTCACTTCGCTCAAAACGAATTGTAGTACTGGGAACCTGAGTGAAGTGGCTTCTTAACACCGGTGTGTTTGCTTGGATGCAGTTTGGAAACTGTGCCACTTGCTGAAAAACCTCAACAATTCTGATTCAATCCTCCACCGTGGGCTCTGGTGTCACAAATACAGGTTTGACAGACAATCCGAGAAATAGTTGAGGAGCCCAGCAGGAACTAAAAATGCAGTGAAGCAAATAAGTTCCCTGTTGCAGGGAATCTGAAAAAAAAAATTGTAAACTTTTTTAACATATATATAACTATACATGTATAAAAAAAACCACTGCTATTATATCATCTACCTTGGCGTCTCAATGAGCCTTTCCTCAGGGAAAATGGAGTGCCTCATATAGGTGTTGTGGTATGTGAGGGCAGGATGCAGAGATGCTAACAAAATATTAATGTTCATGGACATACGACAGAACCCATAAAATTTCCAGGATGCTGCCGCAGGCTCATGTACAAGATGTGGAAGTGGCCTTTCCCGCAATGCCCCCTCCTCCTCTGTTCCTCGTTCTGCATAGGTGACTGCTGAGAAGAAAGAAGCAGTAGAAAATGGCATCTGAGCTATCACATGACCTATGCGTGCCGCGGCAAATTTTTTTGGCACTAAGCCACACCTCTAACTCCGCCCAAAACATAACTATACACCTAATCCCACCCAGTCCCCTTACTGTCCCACATAGTAATTATTCCCCAGTTATGTGCCCCCATAAATATGCCCAGTTATGTGGCCCCAGTAATATGCCCAGCTGTGTCCCCCCTATAATATGCCCACATTGTGCCCCCCAGTGATGTTGTGCCCCCAGTAATATACCCACATTGTGCTCCCCAGTTTATGTTGTGCCCTCAGTAATATGCCCATATTGTGCTCCCCAGTAATGCTGTGCCCCCGGTAATATGCCCATACTGTGCTAAAAAAAAATAAAAACCATATACTTACCTTCTTTCTAGCAGCATCAACAGCAGGAGATCTTCTTCTCTAGTCTGGAGGGGGCGGAGCGACGGCCAGCACGCCCCCCCAGACCGAAGGTGTAGAGAGCAGAAGGGAGGTACAGAGAGCCTGCAGGGGGACGGGAGGGATTATGGATGAAGCAGTGAACCGATTCCGGCTCTCTGCTTCATTACAATACAGGCAACTGTCTCTGCGTCCTATGGACGCATGGAGAGCTGGCAGTAACCGGGACATAGCTCCCCCATACCGGGACAGCGGGACAGCCACTGCAATCCGGGACTGTCCCGCTGGATCCGGGATGGTTGGGAGGTATGAGAGTATGTAATGTATAGTGTAAGAGACTCAGAGTCTGGTTATGTAATTTTACTTACTGCTGGTTTGTGGTAGCACAGCATCAGAATGCAAGTGAGTATGGAGATAAAAAAATAAAACATAATTGGACTTAGCGTCTCTTACACGATACACTGCTTAGGCTAGTTTCACACTATCGCTTTTTTATCCAGCAGGTTGTTCCGTACAATTCTCTGCATATTTGCCGAGTTGTGGCCGGATCTCCTCCAGTCCTCCAGTTAATGGCGCCAGACCAAAACGCTGTAGTCTCCGGAAATGCAGGAATGCAGAGAGATCCAGAAGGATTTTCTCTGCCAGATAAAAAAAATGCTAGTGTGAAACTAGCCTTACTCTAGTAACCATGTTCTCCATAGTCCTCCAGTAGTAATAAAGCTCACCATAATGCCCCTCAGTAGTAATAATTCTCCTTATAATGTGTGAGAGTAGAAAAATGGCACCTAATATGAGCCGGTACAAAAATGTCCCCTGATAATGTGCGCTAGTACAAAAAAATGCCCCTTTATAATGTGTGCCAGTATGAAAAAATGCCCCCTTATAATGTGCGCAAGTAGAAAAAATGCTCCCTTATAATGCGTTGTTAATACAAAAAAGCCCTTATAATGTGTGTCAGTACAAGAAATGCCCTTATAATATGTGGCAGTGCAAAAATGCCCCCTTATAATGTGTGCCAGTACAAAAAATGACCACATAATGTGTGCCAGTACAAAAAATGCCCCCTGTTGTGTGCCAGTACAAAAAATACCTCCTCTTATTGCCCCCAGTAGAACCAATGTCCCCATAGTGTCCCCATAATGTGTGCCAATGCTCCCTATTGTATGTGCCAGTACACAAAATACCCTTTTAGTGTCCCCAGTAGAGTTAATGTCCATAGTGACCCTACAATGTGTGCCAGTATAAAATACCCCTATATAGCGCCCCCATAGTGGTCCTCTCCCCTTTCCCCATAGTGCCTCCCCATAAATTGTGCCAGAATAAAATTCCCCTATATAGTGCCCCATAATGCTCCTCTGCCCCTTCCCCATATTGACCAAACAGCATAGTGTCAAATAAAAAAATAAACACATTTACTTACCTCCATTAGGGCTCATGCACACGCCCGTGTGCTGGCCGGGCCTGTGCTGCGGACCCATTCACTTCAATGGGGTCCACGATCTGACGGTCTGCACCGCAAAAAAAGTAGTGCATGCACTACTTTTTGGGGGTACGGAGGCACTCTGTAGTGCTTCTGTGGGCTTCCGATCCGTGCCTCCGTTCAAGTGAATGGGTCCTCATCCATGATGCGGGGTGCACACGGCCGGTGCCCATGTATTGCAGACCTACTGTACGCGGTCCGCAATATGGCCACGGCTACAGCCGTTTGCATGAGCCCATAGGCTGTCAGCAATGCAGTGCAGGCCTCTTACGGTCTGTGTTCTGCGATGTAGGCTGCCCGGCTCAGGCAGCACGATGATGACGTCATCGCACTGCCTGCTGTAGCCTATGATAGGCTACAGGCACTAGGTATGAAGGCTATCAGAGGGAATGCAGCAGGGAGATGTAGCTCCTGTGTCCCGCTGCATCATTCTGCTGTATCGCTGTCCTAAGAACGGAGATACAGCTTAATGTAGAGAGATGAGCACTTTCACAATGGAAGCGTTCATTTCCCACGGCCCTGCTGCCACCCCCCATTTATGTCCAGGACAATCACCTCACCTTGCCTAATTGGCAGTGCGGCCCTGCGGACAGCACATCGTGTGCTGTCCACATCCGTACATACGTCCCACAAAAGATAGAGCATGTCCTATTCTTGCCCACAATTGCGGACAAGAATAGGCATTTCTATTATAGAGCTGAGTGTGTGCATTCCGTAAAATGCATAATACACACAGCCGGTCTGCGGACCACAAAACACATACGGTCGGCTGAATGAGCCGCATTTTTGGTCATCCCGTCTGCATTTTTTGCGGATAGGATGTGGACCCATTCATTTCAATGGGTCCACAAAAAATGCGTATGTCTGTTCTGTAGCCCCGCAAGAAAGACAGAACATGTCCTATTCTTGTCTGTTTTGCAGACAAGGATAGGCATTGTTACAATGGATCCCCAAAAAGAAAAATGGATCCAACACAGATGTCACACGGATGTTTTTTTTTACCACCATTTCAGGAAAAATAGATTTGTTACCGCATTTGAACGCATCTGAGGGGTTCAAGGACAGGAGGGAGACGCAGTCGCCGTTCCCTGTCATTGTGCACACTATATATAAAGGAATGTGCTTCATAACATAATAATAATTATTATTATATTATAATTTTTCTCCAATCGAATTTCTTTGTGAAATTCGGAGAAGCAGCCTAATCAAATTCATCAAAACTTCGTTCATCTCTAATTATGAATTAATGACTAATTAAGTAATACAAGTCTATAACTCAATATACTGCTAAGAACTCATTACCAGCATTTACTGTGAGCTGTAAAATGATAATTACCACCAAAATAATCTAGTCAAGAACCACCTGCCTCAAAAAAACATCACAGACACATCTATTTTTTTCACGGACACAGGAAAAAAGTTGCCTATTTTTACGGACTGTCCAGAAATTTCTGGACAGTTGGCACTTGGCAACCCTGTTGACATCACGTTTATCGGTCACATGGCCTAGGTACATTTCAGCCCTACTGAAGTGAATGGGGCTGAGCTGCAATACCAAGCACACCTGCTATACAATGTACAGTGCTGTGCTGGGTGAGCAGGGAGAAGGCTGTGGCGCTACTGCAAACTCTCTGCTGCCTTCTCAAATAGCTAATCGATGGTCGTCCTGGGTGTCGGACAACCACCAATCAAATATTGATGACCTCTCCAGAGGACAGGTCATAAGTAAAAACTCTTGGAAAACCCCTTTAAATCTAAGGCCTTGTTCACATATCAGTTTTTTGATCAGTTATTTCCATCAGTTATTGTGGGCCAAAATCAGGTGCGGGTCAAAAACACAGAACACTTGAAGATCTTTTCATTATACATTATCAATGTGTAGCCTCCACTCCTGGTTTTGGCTCACAAAAACTGATGGAAATAACTGATTAAATAACTTATGTGTGAACAAGGCCTAACGTGACTTTTTAACTAAGGCCAGGTTCACATCACCATTTATTTTTCCAATCTTCTGATTTAAGAAGGAAAAAAAGTCCTGCATGCATTTTTTTTCATGTACAAAAATGGATCTCAGATGGAAATGGCTAAAACAGATGCAAAATGTAAATAACAGAGCATAACAGATGCTTAAGATACAGGATCTGTTTTTCCCAGCCTAAGGCTACTTTCACACGCTCCGCATATTTTGCTGATAGGATGCGGACCCATTCATTTTAATAGTTCAGAAAAAAATGCTGACGTTCTGTAGCCCCGCAAAAAAATAGAACATGTCCTATTCTGGTCCGTTTTGCGGACAAGGATAGGCATTGTTACAGTGGATCCACAAAAAAAACGGATGCCATACGGACGTCACTCATGTTTTTTGCGGATCAGCAAAACACAACGGTCATGTTAAAGTAGCCTAAGGCCTCTCACACACGACCGCGTTTCACGGCCCGACACGGGCCGTGAAAGCCCGGCCTGTGCTCCCCCAGAGGACGGGAGCGCACGGCGTCATTGGTTGCTATGACGCCGTGCGCTTCCTGAGGCCGCCTCTGTACAGTGAAACACTGTACATGCTCGTATACAGTGTTTCACTGTACGGCGGCTGCCTCAGGAAGCGCACGGCGTCATAGCAACCAATGACGCCGTGCACTCCCGTCCTCTGGGGGAGCACAGGCCGGGCTTTCACGGCCCGTGTCGGGCCGTGAAACGCGGTCGTGTGTGAGAGGCCTAATATGGAACTTTTTTGCTGCACTTTTACACATGATTTGTGAGCCGAGTAGTCTAATTGCAAACAATGGGGCACATTTACTATAGTGTCTGCATCTGGTTTTAGTCTGAAAAATGCTGTTTTAGGCAGTATTATTTTTTAGTTGCATTTACTACTGAAATTGTGTCTGTTTTGGAGGCTTTTCTGGCTCGATTTTTTTTTAGACTGATTCAGAATCGTTATAATTTGTGTGACTTTTTTCTGATCTATTTACGTGTATGTAAAGGTTTTTTTATACATTAATTTTTTTATGCTCTTACTAATTAGACTAATCTAAGTGAATATAAACCTGTCAAACTGAAAAAGGACCACTAGAGGTCACACTAATAAAAATATGCCTAATTCATCAACTGCTGTGCGACTTTTAATAAATACTCAGCAAAAGAAATACAGCCGAATGTCTTATTTTTTGGCTAAAAACAGGTGAGCTTGATAAATGTGCCGCAATCCACCTTCAACCTGTTGAATACAAAGACACATCGCCTAATTAATGACTGCCGAATTGGGTGCATCACATACAGGAAATAGAAAACACAATACTTGTTATCTGTTGTTATACAGAGGCCCCGAAAGTCACTTCACCTGCTGTGATACTCTTTATAAATACTGTGCAAAATAGTGACAGGCTAATCCACTACGCCTGTCTAATCACATTCTAAAAAAAACAGACGAGCATGATGAATGACCCCCAATGAGTTATAAAACCCTGCACACATCCTTGTCTCCAGGTGAGGGTAATGGGAGATGACTCCAGGCCTTACTCTAACTTGCTGATTGGGATTGGGAAAGCTCCACCCATATCCACCTCCTATATCAGCAGCTGAGCTGCTCCACAGACACATTCAGACATGGAGATGAGGAGTGAACTTCTGCTGGGGCTGCTCTCTGTATTGGGGATTGTAGTACAAGCATCTGCTGTCTCCAGTCATAACCAGGTGCCTTCATTTTGTGATGGTTATGACTGTCCAAAGTACCGGTTGGTGAAACAATATGATGTAAGTATGGGGAAGGGGCTGTGGATGTAGACTGTATAATCTGCTCCTTGCTCAGCACTGCAGCCATCATGTGTAATGACTTTATATTTGTCAATTCACTTAAAGAACTCCTGACAAATTTTATTCCATGTCCTGCTAGAAATGTACATGATATAATCTGTAGTGAATGTCATTTTCTTACCAGTGTCTGAATTTTTGACATATATCATCCTGAAGTTTCTTATCTGTCATGTGACCAGCAATTAGACCCACCAACTCACACATAGATTTGTGTGGACAGGAAGTCTAATTCTCTATGCATTCCTGTGAGGCTCCCATAGGAATGAATAGAGCAGTTACTGGCTTCCTGTCCTGGGTCAGTTGGAGGTCAGGGAGTTGGTCACATGACCCAGCTACAATAAGAAGAGAGGTTATTACTCACAGAAACAGTCACTGGTAAGAAGATGACAATCACTACAGATTGTATCATGCACCTTTCTAACAGGTCAGAGAATAACATTTTTTGCAGGAGTTCTTCTTTAAAGACTAGAGTAATTAAATCTGTTAAATTTTAATAAGATGTCCCTAATGTTTTTCTAATATGCTTTATTAATTTTGTATTTTATTTTTTATTTTTAGACTCTTTCCCCACCTAAAGAGCACCTTTTGCTGTACACTTAAAACTGACATTTCTGTATGCTGCTGACTGTTCAGTGGTGTACGGAGTACAGGCTGTAGACACTTTATGAATGGGGCTGCAGCAGTGAGTACGGGCAGGAGCACATATTGCTGATCCTGCCTGTGCCCCACGAAGGTTTACTAACTCCTGGCATAGCACATGGGTACCCATATAACAGAAGCTCAGAATATCGCATTTACCACCATATATACCGGCTACCAGCGGACAGGAGTGATTGACAGCCCTTATCAGGGCTACTATACTGCATGGTATATAGCTTATTCTAACTATATACACTCTGCACAGAACGGCTGCTTTATTGAGGGATAGCTGCTGGAGTAGGGACAGAGGCATTAGTGGTGTATTAGCACCTATATACAAAACTATATTTGGCACTACTGTTGTGCGTTCTGTGTGCCAGCAAAACCCTGTTAATATACCTGGTGCATATAGGCATCTATTGACCTTCTGGCAGTATATGGCTGTATAGCCAAGTGTTCTCCTAAAAAAAATATATATTTTGCAGAACGTGTGGCAAAAAAAAGTTAAACGCCTGAAATGCGGAGGGCTAGCGCAAAGGGACGGGGGTGCGGAAATGCTGGTGGTGGATGATGAAATGACTGACCCCATTTGGCCAGGGGTGATGTCCAGCGAGGAAAGCAGTGGAGATGTGGTGGTCTGCGCATCACCAAAAAAGGCAGCAAGAGGCAGAGGGATGTCCAGAGGCAGAGGACAGTCCAGACAGAGAAGGCAGGCCACAGCCAGCAGGGCTGAAGCTTTTCCCGGCAGCAGGCAGTCGCGCAAAGCTCCCCCATCGAGGCCTCGTACTTCTGTGGTGTGGAGATTTTTTTAATGTTTGTGCGGATGACAAACTGAGCGCGGTTTGCGCACTCTGCCACTCAAAACTGAGTAGGGGCTCTGAGAAGAGCAATCTGACCACCTCAGGCATGCAGCGTCACTTGGAAGTCAAGCACTGGGCTGAGTGGGAGAGAGCAAACGCAATACAACCTGCGCCCGGTCTTGCTGCCACTGCCTCTTCCCCTTTGTTGTGCGCTGCCACTGCGGTCCAGACCTCCAGCCAGCCAAAAGTGAAGTGCCATCTGTATGAAGTGCCATTTCCTCCTCCACCACTGTAGAATTGCTCCATTTGAAAAAAAAAAAAAAGAATTATTATGGCTCACCTCTTGGGCCTTAATACAATTTTTAAGAGGTCTCACCTCTTGGGCCTCCATATAACTTTTTTTTTTTTTCAAGGTCTCACCTCAAGCTAACTTTGCGCACTCATTAAAATATCTTCACAACAAGGACCTAAGAGCACTCGATGGGAGAGCTTTGTGTGGGGGCCTGTTATAGGGAAGAGATGCGGCCCTGCGGGCTCTAGCCTGCCTTCTCCATAAGCCTCTGGCCACCCCACAGCCTCTTCCTGCCTTTTGCGGTCCTGCACATCCCTCAACATCCCCACTGCTTTACCTGTTAGACATGACACTGGGTCGGGTCACTGACTTCGTCATACTCAACCACCTCCTCTTACACTGCCTCACTTTGGTCCTCCTCTGGCCCACCCGACATACCAACAGCCTCCCTTGCTGGCAACTGTCTCATCATCGTCCCAAATCATTTTACACTTTAGTGCCCGTTCCACACCACCATCAGCTAGAGATGGAGCTTGCTCCAGTGTTTGGGCATCAGAACAAACAATCCTCAGATGGCTCCTGCGATTCTTGCAGGACTGGCGAGGAGTCAAAATCAGGTAAGGGACCTGAGAAGAGCTCCTGGGAGTGGGCATGGGTGGGAACACTCAGTTGATAACATTGGGCAGGGTGGGAGGAAGGAGGGTCAGAGTGAGGTCCCTGCAGTTTCTGCAGGCTATCGACAAGAGTGGACTTGACTGGGTGGTGGACAGACTTAACAAATCTAGAAGGAGAAGGAGGGGTTTGCCGAGCTGTCTGTAAGGGTTGCAGAAATCCTGACAGAACCAAGGCCCAAAACTTGGGTGGGGGTAGCAGGTTTGCCCGTCCCCGCCTCCACAACATTCACCCAGTGTGCTGTCAGATGTAGCATCCCTGGCCTCAAACGCTTGTCCAAGTGTTGGTGGTCAAATGGCCTTTTGCAGTAACCGTGTTACTCGGGCGTGGATGATGTTTTGGGACATGTGCTAGGGCAAGGCAGGGATGGCACAGAGGGAAAAAATAGTGATGGCTAGGGACAGGATACTGATGGATGGCAGCCCCATCAGGTTGCAGAAAGCTTTCATTTCTACAAGCCTAAATGGCAACATCTCAAGCACCAACAATTTGGGCATTTTAAGGCTTCTGCATGTGTTTGAGTTTTATATCATTTTTATATACACACACCTTATTTAGCATCAGTTAGGCTATCTTTGCATCTGTGGTAGCAGTGTTCTGATAGCCTGTTCCAGCAAACAGGATTGTCAGGACACTAACCGCAGCATGCAGTAGTTAGTATCTGGTGGGTTCGCTGCTCATCAGCCGCATGCCAGACCCCAATATACTTGAATGTGGCCGGCATTACATTTGCATCTGATGGAACAACCTGCCAGAATTAAATACAGATGCAAAGCTAGCCTTATGCTCAGCATACACTTATACTTAAAATGACTTTTTTTTTGGTAGACAGCAAAGGCTGTTCCAGCTGGAATCCTCTGGACTGGGTCTACCAGATACAAATGGAATGCCCGTCGGCCCCTTTAACCCCTTCGCGCCCGGAGCTTTTTTCGGTTCTGCATTTTCGTTTTGTGCTCCCTGCCTTCAAACAGCCATAACTCTTTTATTTTTCTGTTTACATAGTTGTATGAGGGCTTGTTTTTTGCGGGACAAGTTGTACTTTCCAACGCCACCATTTAATATTGCATACGGTGTAGTGGGAAGCGGGGGGAAAAAATTCCAAACCAGGTGAAATTGCAAAGAAAACGCTATTCCGCTACAGTTCTACGGGTTTCTTATTTACAGCGTTCGATGTGCATTAAAACTGATCCGTTAGTTTCATTCTACTGGTCAGTACGAATCCGGCAATACCGAATATGTATAGTTTTTCCTGCGTTTTCATAGTGATAAAATAATTAGAAAGTTGCCTTTTTTTTTTTTTTTTCCTTGTCAAATCTTGACCCCTATAACTTTTTGGTATTTATGTGTACAGAGCTGTATGGGGGCTCATTTTTTGCGGGACGATCTGAAGTTTTTATTGATACCATTCTGGGGTGTGACTTTTTGATCACTTTTTATTTCATTTTTTTTAGAAAAAAAAGCGACAAAAAAAGGCAAATCGCCATTTGGCCGCTTTTTTCCACCGCACAATTCGCCGTATTGGAATTTTTTTTTTATATTTTAAAAGTACGGGTGTTTTCGGTCACGGTGATACCCATGATGTCTATATTTATTGGTATTTATTTTTTACTTATACGGAAAGGGGGGTGATTTGAACTTTTACATTTTTATTTTTTATATATTTAACATTTTTTTTAATTTTTTTTACTATTAGAAAGCTCAAATATGGGCTTATATATTGTGGCTTTTTTTTTTTTTTTTTTCTTTGAGCAATTCTGGGTTTTATAGACTCAGAAATCCATCAATTGCTCATTTCTTATCCTGGCCTGCCATCTAGTGGCCAGAATAAGAATTGCACTTTGAAAACTGTAATCCTCACCAGCGAGGATTACAGTTTTCATATGGTGTACAGACACCCTGATTGGCCACACGGGGTGTCTGTACACCACCCGGAAGCGAACGCTTCCGGGTTTAGACACAACTAGATGCCGTGATCACGGCATCTAGTCACCCCGGAAGACGCCGCCGACACAGTAGGTAGCGGCAAGTCTCTGCTGTTAGAAACAGCAGAGACTTGCCGGCCATGACGCCTGCCGCACCCGCGAGCGGACACCATGTGCCCGCATCGCCCCAGTGCCGTACATGTACGGCGCTGGGCGCGAAGGGGTTAAGTATAATGGAGTCCAGCAGAGATCTGTACACTGTTCTGGCAGACAAACAGAGAGTTGGATGGACACAACGCTGCATGTTGTGGTTTGTGGTCAAACAATCCTCAATTCGTCTGCTGGAACAGCATGCCGGAGGTATCAAACTAGCCTTAGGCTAGTTCCACGTTAGTGGTGGAAATCCCTGTCGGATCTGTGCACTCCAGCATTGTCGGAGGTTTGTAAGGCTCCGTCTGGCCCCATTCACTATAATGGAGACATGACAAAAAACTGCTGCATGCTGGTGTGGAACAAGCTGCAGACCTATTAACTTCAATGGGGCTGCAAAAGATCCAGACAGCACAGTGTACTGTCCATCTGTTTGTTCACTCCATGGCATCTTCAAAAAATACAGAACAAATCCTACTGTCTGCATTATGGACAAGGTTAGGACTGTTCCATTATGGCAGATGTTCAGCAGAATGCACACAGCTGGTATTTGTGATCTGCAGTTTGCAGACCGCAAAACGGACAACTGTTGTGTGCATGAGCCCTAAGACACTAGATTCCTTATACACAAGCAGTCTCGATTCCTGTTTCTGCTGGTCTCCAACAGTCCCTCCTCCATTTTCCTTTCATGTCCCCTATCCATAGACTATGTAGTTTGAACCTTCAGTGAGCAGGCAGTAAGTCTTCACTGAAGATAGAATTGAGCAGTTTTAGTGAGGTGGAGCATAAGGGGTTTGATTAAAGAGGAATCTTTCTCAAAGGTACCATAACTACAGAGTTTCTTATTTGCATGTGCTACTAATTTATGGGATAAAATGAAACAATAGTTTGCCTTTAAGACCTATTTTACCTTTTAACTGGTGGATCTAGTTGAATTATTTCTGTATTGTAACTTCTAAATCTTCAGGACTTTGAACTTCGTCATTATGAAGAAACACTTTTGGTGACAACTTCACTAGAACAAGACATGTTTGGCATAGGGATGGTGACCAGCTTCAGCCGTCTGTTCAAGTATATCTCTGGGAACAATGCTGAAGGTAGGTTGTGTTCTTATACAAGGCTCTGCTCACCTCTACAGTGTGTTGTGCAGCTGTGTTCTGTAGCATTATCCCTGCCTGACAGAAACAATAAGTAAATGTTGACAGTTCTTGCGTTACACCAAAACCAGTAAAATAAAAGCATCCAACACTTTAACCCCTTAAAGGGGTTCTCTGAGTTATATATTGATGACCTATCCTCAGGATAGGTCATTAATATCAGATCAGTGGGGGTTGGCACCTGGGACCCCCACTGATCAGCTGTTTGAAGAGGAGGTGCGTGCCATATCAGCACTGCCTCTTCATTGTTTACATGCTGGCCGTAACGGGTAGTGGTGAGTAGGTGTAATTACACCTCACTGCCCCATTCACTTCTATGGGAAGAATCACTTCCATAGACTTGTATGGGAGTGATTCTTCCCATAGAAATGAATGGGGCAGTGAGGTGTAATTACACCTACTCACCACTACCCCTGTTACAGCCAGCACATTGAAGGGGAGGCAGCGCTGATACAGCATCTGCCTCCTCTTCAAACAGCTGATCAGCAGGGGTTCCAGGTGTCGACACCCACCAATAGGATAGGTCATCAATATCAGGAGGATAGGTCATCAATATATTTTAAATACTGGACCCACTTTAGTCTTTCCTCCCCATGTTGCAATAGCCATAGCTTTCTAACTTTCCATTCGTATAGCCAGATGAGCACTTATTTATTGCAGGAAAAGTTGTGTGTGTGTTTTTTGTTTTTTTTGTTTTTTTTTTTGGCACCATTTAATTAACCATGTCCCGGGAAATGGGGAGAAATTCTTTGTAGGGTTAAACTGAAAAACCCAGAATTCCACCAAGGCTTCTCAGGTTTTGATATGGCATTCACTGCTAAAAATGACATGGCTTCCACAGGAAGCTAGTTACTTTATCAATAGTTTTTACTAATTAAAGAAAACCTTTGAAAAACAAATCTTCTGACGGCCATAACTTCTGTCCAGAGCTCTGAGAGCTTGTGGGTTTTTACGTTAACTTTTAGCCCCCTTGGGCTACAACCCGGGATCTTTTGATCCTTTGTCCTATTCACTCTAAGGCCTCTGGAACATGGCTGTTCCATGCATTGGGGACTGCAATTTGCAATCCCCAATGCACGGGAACCATCCATGCAGCTGCTGGAATGGATCCAGACCCATTCAATGTGAATGGGTCTGTGATCCGTCCACACTGCAAAAAATAGAACTGTGATGCGGTGCCCGCTTATTGTGCATGAGGCCTAATATATATATATATATATATATATATATATATATATATATATATATATATTCTATTATGTGCTTCCTGCTGAGCTGTGCCTCATGCACAGCTTAGCAGGGAGTTGCTGTGACAGCCCTGGGAAGCCTCAGGGGGCCCCAGTCTGTCATGGTATTGGAGCACTGCTATTTCACTGCATGGACTCCAATCTTAAGGCAGAACTGCATCCTCACACTGTTGCAACAATGTGATATCCTAGTCTAAAAGCATTAAACTGCCATATAGTACATTGGGGAGAAACTCTGCATTATGATCAAATGTGCTTCTGTAGGAATTTGCCCATACAAGGCTATGCAATTGATCCATAATGTGGAAGTTTCAAAACCCATGCTGGTGTTTGGCACCATGTAAATCTGCTTCACTTGAGTCCACTTGGTGTCTTTCATTTTGTAAAGAAATTGATCTCTCTGGAGCTTCTGCTGATAACCTGGTAGTGCTGCTATACTGCTAACCACAGCACTAATGCAATAAAACTGGGGATTTAACAATCATCTACACAAACATTAGCCATCTCTGAAGCAAACCATAAGCTCAAACAATTCCAGACAGTGGTGGTGCTACAATAACTGCCTGGGTGGGCTCTAGCTAATAGAAAATATGTACAATCCAAGAATGAGGCAGCACACCGACTTTGTGAATAAATAGTGGATCCTTTATTCCTGCTACGTTTCAGCCCTGCTCAATGGGGCCATTGTCAAGCGCATTGAGCCCCATTGAGCAGGGCTGAAACGTAGCAGGAATAAAGGATCCACTATTTATTCACAAAGTCGGTGTGCTGCCTCATTCTTGGATTGTATATATAGAAGACTCCTTGGCCTGGAATCTCTTGAGGGTTTGCACCCGTTTCATCTCCACTGTGCTGCTGTAACTCTGTGTTTTGGTAATAGAAAATATGGATATTTGATGCTATTACATGCACTTGGCTGACGATGGGGGAAATCTGTCCATGTATACTTGACCACTGGTATGAGCACAGTCCACTCCACATGGGTATGTGGTTAAGTGAAACACTAATGATGTATACACTGCCAGGTGGTACAACACTTTGTTTAAAAGCCAGCATTTCATCAGAGTGCTAAGTGATGCCCATCTGGCTATGAACAGCTACAAGGACCAAAGATCCTACATTTCAGAAAATGGAACAGCCCTGATTTGTCTTCACTCCAGAGTCCTGGCTTCAAAATGTTGCAAAATAGGGCTTTTGTGACTTCACTCGCTTGCACAAAAATCTTGTGGCTTTTTTACACCACTCACTCCAGTTTTGCAATGGGAGTGGTTAGTTGTTAATGAGTTTTACCCCAGATTTATTATGACTAAGTCTCAATCTCACTCCAAGAAAAGGGGGTCATCTGATCCTGTAAATGCCCAGGTCCCTCATACAGAACATGCTTGCTATCTTCGCTCCAGATCCCTGCATGGGCGCTACTACATCTCCCCACGATACAGATTGCAACATCTGGTGACAGGAGTTGTAGGCTGCAACAGTGACAGCCCTCTTGCATCATGTGTGATGCTAGGGGAGCAAGTCACCATTGCAACCTGCCATTGGCTCCCCATCACTGGATGTTCTGATCTGCACAATGGGGAGATGCATCAGTGACTGTGCAGGGATCTAGAGGGATGTAGGCATTGGGGACCAGGTAAGTGTTCTCTGTATGAGACCTGGGCTTTTCACAGGGTGGTTAAGGATAAGACAGAATTGTTAAATGTGGCAAAATGTACACAACAGATATAAGCAACACTGACTTAATATTCCCTTGGTGATAAATTCTCCAATATCTGTCTTCACCAGGAATATGGTCCTTCTAGTCTTATATAAACCTACCTGCCCATAGTAGAAGATGAACTTGTGTTAACTCCACCTCATTGTTCAAACTGATTAGGGCCATGGTGT
This sequence comes from Rhinella marina, assembly GCA_900303285.1. Classification (NCBI taxonomy): domain Eukaryota; kingdom Metazoa; phylum Chordata; class Amphibia; order Anura; family Bufonidae; genus Rhinella; species Rhinella marina. The sequence goes on from ONZH01028820.1 coordinate 17,600, forward strand.
TTCAACTGAATATCCAGTTTTTCAGACCCATGGCAAAATGTTTTAATATAATTACCACCTTGCAAATTTAACTTAACTATTTCAATACCACATACAGAAGCTTAGAATCTACACACTTGCTTGTATACACTTCAGTATAATGTCTGGATGGTGACCACCATATAGCCTCTGTGGTAAATGTGTTCGGTCTCTTGTACACTTAGTTCTGCTTCCATTTATCTTAATAGTGGGGCATATTAGGCAATATACCACGTTGAGTAACATCTCTACTGCTTGTTTAACAGGTTTTAAGCCCCAATTGTATAACTTTATTTACCCATTGCTGTCCAGTAGCTGACTTACAGAACAAGGTGTTTGCTGCTATACAAGAGGTATTGAGACTTGGCAGACCACAGTGAGGGGTTTTGGAGGTGCTGTCTGCAACATGTTCTATTATCCATTGTAAAATTTCCTAAATTTCATCCTTTGTGTTCTTAAATAGGACTAAAGATGAGTATGACCGTACCTGTGATAGTATATGTGCCATTAAAACAACCACCTGCTGGTAATACCACAATGTCCTTCTTTGTGCCACATGAAGTGGAGAATCCTCCAAAACCTATAGACACTGAAGTTTCTCTGGATAAATTTCCTGCAGCTTCTGTATATGTCAAGTAAGTCACTACCAGTTCAGAACATTGTCCATTTGTTCTGTTGTGCAGAGAATCTAAAACTAGCATACATGTTGCATGAGAAGTGAATATCTTATGTGTGAAGTTTTGCTGCATTGTGCCTTTCTTTGAACAATGGGGCCCATTTACTAATGTCTTAAAGCAATAGTGTAAACTTGCAATAGTTTTAAACTACACCAGAAGAAAAATGTCATATTTTTATACTGTCTGGTCTAAGTTCATGCCGCCTATAAGTTGGCGTATCTGCACTCCAGAAATATGGACTTAAACCACATCTCTTCCAGACAAGGAATAAAAGTTGGTCTAAAACACATGATAAATGCAAAGCATGTATGCCAGTTTATGGCACAATGTTCCAAAACTGGTGTATTTACAAGTCTGCCCACTAGTTTTCTTCATGACATGTTTCTCCCTATAAGAGCTGTCATGCTGCATTTCTGAAAAGAAGCCAAAAGACCAAAAACTTGTGATGTTTAATCTTTCCCATAGACCTTCAGCTAACACTTGGCTCAAAAATTGTAAAAAACCACAGGTGCAAAGGGCAGAAAAACACTAACAAACTTGTGGGAAAGCATCCTTATATAATGCACCATTTAATAAAGGCTCTGGATGCAAGCTCATGTTAGCAGATCTTTTTCATGGGGGAAGGGTGTCCCAAGCAAAAATATAGCAATCTCTTGAACTAGGTCTGACTGTACTGTGTATTTTTCTCTTCTGATGTTCATGTGAGCTTCCATTTTGTTTCAGGACTTTTGGAGGTTATGCCCTAAATGGTACATATGCTGACCAAGCAAAAGCCCTAGCAGAGAACCTGAGGCTCCTTGGTCTGCAGTTTGATGATACATACTTTGTACGTGCTGGCTACAATGCTCCTCTTGAATTTTTCAACCGCCACAATGAAGTGTGGTACATGGCAAAGTAAACATCACTCCTCTGCTGCTCAGCCCTGGATGTGGCACCCAGATCTTGTAATATTTAATAACAAGGACATGTTAAATGACTCGGGTAACTTGCACAACAATGTAACAATTATGTTAAATCTTAGGTTTTGCCTTGTATGTATCATGGATGTGTCTCTTGATTTTGTAGCATAAAATAAAAAAATGTACAGGAACATGTGTGCAGTGTCATTGAAGCCCTCTGCAAAGCATTAATGTACTTTATGCATGGTATGTCCCATAGGACTGGCAGTACCCCCTGCCTCTAGGATGAAGCTGCTTTAGTCTTGTGTGAGCTGTGGATGTGAAAACATCTAGAGTTGTGCAGGAAGATCTGTTGCCCTGTAAGTCATAAGCTGCCAAAGCCTCAGCATATGTGTCGGCCCTTGAGGGGAAAATGCTTTACTGAAAGTTCAGCCGCCATATAAGGAGCATTTCAGAACACCTGTCATAGAAAGGTAATGTGCCTATATTGTGGCTACAGACTTCTTTGCATGTGCTGGGTGGAAGCTTCAGGCTTCCCATCAAATCAAAGCACCCCCTGTTTCAAGACTGTATTCCAGTGAGGATGCTACAGAAATGGCATTGGACTAGCCCACTGGAGCATCTTTTGCTGGGCTCTTGAACAAATGATATGATTGCCTGGCCTTTCACAGCACTGAGCGCCGTGCTGCTTAGTTAGAATTCCTCACTGCCTGTGTACATGTGCAATAGTCTTCTGAGTGAGGGGTGAAATTAGTTGGCAGGGTGAGGATCATGGTAGTGCTGCAGTAAGGGGCCTGCTTCCCACAGCCAGCAACTAGTTAGGCCCATAGTTTATATGGGTGAAAAATACAGGGCTCATTCTCACCGCTAGATTAAAACCCATAAGGACCTATCTAAGCCCACCACCCTTAAACATACACTACCTAGCTACTAGTGATGATCCTTCCCACCTCTTCTATCCTCCTCTATAGCAGTGTGACCTGCATCTGAGTGGCTGCACCCCTCACCCCCCCTCAGTTTACTGTGAAGCATCTACTATGTCTCTGTACTCAAAGCTATCAATGCCATCTATGGTGTTGCATAGGACTGCAAGTAACGTCTCCCCATTTCTCACTTCCTCTACACTGCTGTGTCAAGCAACCTATGCTGCCTGTACAGCATATTAATTCCATTTGGAATGTGGGTGATAAATGTCTGAATAAGGGGCATTGGACCACCACAAAGAAAACTAAAGGGACCATGGCGCTCTTGAGTTCTGCGTCACCTTCATCAATTTACATACGGCTCTGTGCTTTTTCAATTAACCCCAATGCACTGTACATGGATGGTGCTGCAGGCTGTGACTGAAGGACCATCACTGTACATGTGTGCCACTGGTGCTCCTTCCCTTCTGAGCTTTGTAGTTTACCCTTATAGCACTTTACAACCACATATGGGGAGTAATTTTCCACTTTTGTCTGTTGGGCCGATGTGCTTACTACACCCCTTTAAAAATTATTTGGTGTGTAGTTTCTGAAATGGGGTCACCGTTGAGGGTTTGCATTATAGGGGGTACCTCAGATTCTCTACAAATGCAGCATGGTGCCTGAAAACGTTTCCAGAAAAATCTGTTGCAAAAGCCATATGGTGCTCCTTCCCTTCTGAACTCTGCCATGTGCCAAAAAGCAGTTTACCATATATGGGGTGTTGCCATATTTAGGAGAATAGAAGTAACAACATGGTTATGTTTCTCCTGAAAAAATGAATATAAAGATAAATTTTTCTTGTAAAATATATAATTTTTCATTTTCACAACCAAGGGTTTCTAAATTCTATGAAATGACAGTGCTGCCAAAGTTCTCTCCGCATACTCATGCAATGTGCGTTCACAATACAGCAGTTACCTCAGAGCGGGTTTGAACAAGAGCAAGCCGGCCACCACTACTACATGGCTGAGGTGGTCGTAACCAGGGGCAACGGCCTGACTGATGTGTGTGGGACAATGGAAATACAAATAGGCAAATCTTCTAAACAGTAGATTTTATATAAATACTTTCTATTAGTAATGATATTGGTATGGCTATATCTAACTGAACAAACTACATTTGTGAGAAGGGAATACCCCTTTAACTTAATTGGTCCTTTAAAAAGTGGATTTTGGAAATTTTTGGTTCTAAAATTTTAAGTCTTAGGCCCCATTCAGACGACTGTGTTTCAAGGCCATATACGGGCTGTGAAAGCCTGGCCTGTGCTGCTCCAGAGGACGGGAGTGCTCTGAGGCCGTGTGCTTCCTGAGGCTGCCACCTTACAGTGAAATGTCCTAAAAAAAGTATTTTACAAAATGCCAACATAAAGTAGACATGGGGAGTGTTAAGTCAAATTTAAGATCACTATCTTAAGTGCAAATTGCAAATGTTTCCAAATTTCCCTTCAAATTTACCAGTATCATGAAGTACAATGTATAACAAGAAAATCTCAATGGCTTGGATAAGTAAACGTGCTTGAAAGTTATTTAACATGTAAAGTGATGGGTTAAATTTCCGATGACCTGGTCCTTTAACGTTATCAATATTGCAGACAGCTCCCCCATGTGCCACACCCCTCAGAGGGTGTATATACTGACCCTGCTCCCCACTGCTGCTTCTCCCTGTACACGCATGGCTAATTCCAGCTAGGAAAGGTATGGTTGGCAAGAATAGTGCTAACTATCCTGTTCTTGGTAGGAGTGGGCTGGTTCTGTGTCCTTCCAGGACAAGGAGTTCCAATTCAGACAGTGAAAGGAGAGGAAGTATGTGTTGGCAGCTACTCCTAGGAACAGAGGATGAGCGGACTGCTAAATGTAGGGGTTCGGCCAAACTTCGGCCCGAACAACATCCCATTGAAGTCAATGGGGACCCAAACTTTGAGGTGCTAAAATGGCTGTAAAAGTCATAGGAAGGGCTAGAAGGCTGCAAAAGGCTCCAAAGTGGGAGATGGCAAAGAGAACACACAAACTGCTGTGCTGGTGTACAACAATGGCTAGGTGCACCTGGTATACTTCTCTGGCCAAGGTGCCTGGTTCATTTTAATGAATGTGAGCTTGTCCACATTGGCTGTGGACAGGCAGATGTGCATGTCCATGAGCACCCCTCTACCCAGCCCCCCCCCCCCCCCCTAAACACATGTTTGGACAATAAACTTGCCGCAGGCCAGCACCTCCAAGGTGTGGAGGGCACGCTCAAGCCATGTGCCCTATTTGGAGACCCAGAAGTTAAACTGAGCAGACCATCAGTCAGTACCTGCAGAAATGTGGACACGTACTGTTCCACCATATTGCTGAAACGCTGCCTCCTGCTAAGATGGTCTGTATCAGATAGTGGTGCTGTGTATTGTGGCATGCAGATGAAGCTTTACAACATTTTGGCCATGCTAACCCTCCCTTCTGAGGTGCTGACAGTGCCCCTGCTGTTTTGGCAACTCTCTTCCTCTGCTGTCTCCGTCTCATGCTTCCACTGAGCCTGCTGTCTGGTGGGAACGCCATCAGTAGCGCCTGTACTCACACATCTTCTGTTCACGCTCCAGTGACGAAAGTAAGGATGGTATGTTATTGTAGCAGGGATCTAGCAGGGTGGCCACACAGTAATCAGCACCAGTTAGAATGTGTGCAACTCGGTGGTTGTTGTGCAGGCACTGCAGCATGTAGTCACTCGTGTGCTAGGCTACCCAGAGGCAATGACAAGCTGTCCTTGGTGGGAGGTGTATCGTCTGTGTCCTCTGGACCCCCACAGCCACGCTCCATTGATGCCCATGAGCTGATTTGGGTGCCACCCTGCTGTGAACTGGGATCCTCCTTCTCATCCTCTTCATCATCCAAAACTGTGCCTTGACTGGATAGTTGGGTAACTGGCTGCTGTTGGTGCAGGAACCCACCCTCGGTGCCACCTGTGGACAACTGGCCTGATAACTGTGGGAATGATCCGTTTCCCTTCCTCCTGTGCCACATCCTCATCCATCAGCACCTGAAGTGTATTTTTTTTTAAAGGAGACATAGAAGTGGGATAGTAAGGCTGATGAAGGCGTCATTGCCACTGGCCATGTTGGTGGAGTACTCGAAACAGCGCAACATTGTACACACGCCTCGCATGGAGTCCCACTCGGTGGTGGTGAAATGGTGCTGTTTCGCAGAGCGACTCACCCTTGTGTGCTGCAGCTGAAATTCCACTATCGCCGGCTGCTGCTTGCCCAGTCTCTCCAGCATGTGCAAGGTGGAGTTCCACCTTGTGGGTACGTCGCATACGAGGTGGTGAGCCGGAAGTCCAAAGTTGCGCTGCAGCGTAGACAGGCGAACAGCAGCAGGGTGAGAATGTTGAAAGCACGCACAGACGGCCCTCACGTTCTGCAGCAGCTCTGACATATTGTGGTAATTCTTGAGGAACCTCTGCGCCACCAAGTTCAGCACATGCGCCAGGCAAGGGATGTGTGTCAAACTGGCTAGCCCTAGGGCTGCTACGAGATTTCGCCCATTGTTGCACACCACCAGGCTGTGCTTGAGGCTCAGGTGTTGCGCTGATGTGATTAGGGGATGGTAGAGGAGGAGGCAACAGGAGGCACCGAGAAACGTCCTGCAATCTTGGTGGCGGTAGGACATGCGCCAAACCGCTGTCCGCTTTAGGCTGCACCACTACACTTACACAGTGGGCAGTTAGGGAGATATAATGTTCCTTCCCATACTTACTGGTCCACATGTCAGTGGTTATGTGGTCCTTGCCATTGATTGCATTGCGCAGCGCACACCTGATTTTTTTTCCACCACTTGTTTGTGCAGGGCAGGTATAGCCCGCCTTGAAAAGTAGTGGTGGCTGGGAACCACGTACCATGGGACAGCTGTCATCATTACATTTTTAAAACTGTCTGTTTCCACCAGACGGAATGGCAGCATTTCAAAGGCTTGCAGTTTTGGCATTCAGGGCCAGGGCTCGGAAGTGGGTACTTCTTCTTTCTCTCCAGTGTTTGTGGGATGGACAGATGAACGTTTCCATCAGACAGTGTGGACATGCTGGGTGACAGTGGTAGTGGTGTGGCTGCCACATTGTTTGTTTGCGGGGTGGCAGGTACCCCTGTCGCTCCAGAGGGAGAGGTAGAGGCCAAGGTCGCACCAGAAGAGGGAGCAGGGGGAGCCTCTGATCTTTTATGGTTCTTGAGGTGTCTACTCGACTGCAGCTCATGCTTTGCATTTAGATGCCGGATCATGAAGGGGGTGCTCAGGTTGAGAACATTTAGGCCTCGCTCCAGGCTCTGACTGCACAGAGTGCAAAACACCCATGTCCTGTCGCCAGCACACTCCCTGAAGAACTGCCATGGCAGGGAACTCCTTTGCGCCGGCTTTGGTGTGCTGTCTCTTGGCGCGTTGGGCAGTAGAAGACGTTCTGGCTGGGGGAAGGCCGCTCTGCTTTTGCACCATGCTCTCGCCTTTTGCTGTGTGGCTGGCGCTGCATGCCCCCCTCCTCTTATTTCGAACTGCACATGTCACTGGCAGTTGCAGAAAGCCCCAGCAGTTGACACTTGTGTTTCGTCATCTGAGACGTGCTGCAATGGTTCTCCCATGTCCTCATCCTTTAACATAAGTGGTTGGGCATCAGTGCACTGAATCTCTATCACTGCATCTCTATCACTGCGCTTTCAGCAGTGGACCAGGTAGAAGGTAATGTGAAGGAACTGGAGGCACTCTCAGCCATCCAATCTACTACCGCCTCACCATTCTTAGAGCGGTACTCAGGGCTACAAAATGTCGCATAACGTCCTGTCACCTGCATGCACCAAAGGAAGGTGTTTCATTTGGGCGCGTAGCTTGCACAGTTCGACAACTCCTCTCCCTGCAGCAGGAGCTCCACCAACAACAACAACACCAGCAACACCATGACCACGTCCCCTAGTTGATGCTCTCCTCATTTTGTTAGTCACCTACAACATTGCCTGTCAGATAAACAATTGTGTATCCATGTCACGGATGCAAAAGAGGTGTTTGGGGAAAAAAAAAATAGGTAGATACACCGACCCAATTAACCAGCTGAATAATCGTTATATATATCCCTTTGACGGTGGCAAGTAGTGTTTTTTTCAACCTAAAATATAGGTAGATCACGCCGACTGTAGAGGAAAGTGCCAGTCAAAAGTTTGGACACACCTTCTCATTCAAAGAGTTTTCTGTATTTTCATGACTATGAAAATTGTTAATTCACACTGAAGGCATCAAAACTATGAATGTGTGAAACAACTGAAAATATGTCTTATATTCTAGGTTCTTCAAAGTAGCCACCTTTTGCTTTGATTACTGCTTTGCACACTTTTGGCATTCTCTTGATGAGCTTCAAGAGGTAGTCACCTGAAATGGTTTTCACTTCACAGGTGTGCCCTGTCAGGTTTAATAAGTGGGATTTCTTGCCTTATAAATGGGGTTGGGACCATGAGTTGTGTTGGGCAGATGTCAAGTGGATACACAGCTGATAGTCCTACTGAATAGACTGTTAGCTGCTTTTTTCTTGCCATAATACAAATTCTAAGTAAAGAAAAACGAGTGGCCATCATTACTTTAAGAAATGCAGGTTAACAGCAGCTCAGATTAGAGACCAGGTCAATGCCACACAGAGTTCTAGCAGCAGACTCATCTCTACAACAACTGTTAAGAGGAGACGGTGTACAGCAGGCCTTCATGGTAAAATAGCTGCTAGTCCAAATCTGAGATCTTTGGTTCCAACCACCGTGTCTTTGTGCGACGCAGAAAAGGTAAACGGATGGACTCTCTACATGCCTGGTTCCCACCGTGAAGCATGGAGGAGGAGGTGTGATGGTGTGGGGGTGCTTTGCTGGTGACTCTGTTGAGGATTTATTAAAAATTATAGGCATACTGAACCAGCATGGCTACCACAGCATCTTGCAGCGGCATGCTATTCCATCCGGTTTGCGTTTAGTTGGACCATCATTTATTTATCAACAGGACAATGACCCCAAACACACCTCCAGGCTGTGTAAGGGCTATTTGACCAAGAAGGAGAGTGATGGGGTGCTATGCCAGATGACCTGGCCTCCACAGTCACCAGACCTGAACCCAATCGAGATGGTTTGGGGTGAGCTGGACTGCAGAGTGAAGGCAAAAGGGCCAACAAGTGCTAAGCATCTCTGGGAACTCCTTCAAGACTGTTGGAATACCATTTCAGGTGACTACCTCTTGAAGCTCATCAAGAGAATGCCAAGAGTGTGCAAAGCAGTAATCAAAGCAAAAGGTGGCTACTTTGAAGAACGTAGAATATAAGACATATTTTCAGTTGTTTCACACTTTTTTTGTTAAGTATATAATTCCACATGTGTTAATTTATAGTTTTGATGCCTTCAGTGTGAATCTACAATTTTTATAGTCATGAAAATACAGAAAACTCTTTGAATGAGAAGGTCCAAACTTTTGGTCTGTACTGTATATTATAGTTATTGTGTGAGGTACATGAGGTAATAGGGAATGGGGTACAAAAGAAGAGAAAGGAGGAGGACTTCCTCTTACTACTCCATTCTAGTCTCAGTGGAAAGCTCATCGTGGTGTTCTTCTCCATGTTGTTGGGGGTTGAAGGACCTGTGATGATGCGCTGTGTAGTTCCTTTACTAGATGTACAGGACCTGTGATGATGATGTCATCACAGGTCCTGGCAGATGCTCGTATGTAACTTGAGAACTACACTATTGTTTGTGCAGTTCCTTTACTGGATGTACAAGACCTGTGATGACATTATCACATGTCCTTTAGTTTTCTCCACTGATGATATGGATACTATACTGGAGCTGGACTGTAACGAGTGTAATTAGGGGACGGGGCCTTTGGTTCACTGCGGGGGCCTTTTCCTCATGGGCCCTGTGGTCTGCCTCTATTGGAGGTATGCCTGTCATATACTATTTTTGCCTCACTTGGGGACTCTATTCCCCATAACGGACAACATCGGCCCTATGTCACCTTGCAACTTCAGGTTATACATAAACGTTAAAAGTTTTCTTATGTTAAAATACCTGTAACCATGTTATTTAGTGTTCTAAAGCTATGTACCCAGAGAAAAAAGACTTTTAACTTACCAAAGCTCCTATGAGAAGCTACTGCAAAGAGAGAACACTGCCTCTGTCACTTGGCAACTTATGCCAGATCCCAAAGAAAAAAAGAAATTTCAGTCAGCACATCCCAGAGTGCAGGTGCTGGTTGCTATGGCTAAATACATGTCAAAGGAAAATACATAGATTGCAGCCGCACACCGCTATCAGATAAAGCATTCCAAAGCTCATGCTATGCTTGTTTGATAAATCAGAGACTCTTGGCAAATATATTTTGTACAAAATTATCTGAGCCCATTTACCGAAGTCGTCAAGGTGTTCTCTGCAGAATGGGAACCTAACACTATATCCTACCTGTTAAGTGCCAGACTTGGCTTCCATATAATCAGGGGGTGTTTTGTTCCACATGCATGTAGTGTCCACTTTGCCTTTTGCCATTTCTGGTACTTCAAAGGCCTCCCCTAGTTCAGGAGTGCAGACACTAGCATGCATGCCGAATCACTCGGCTTTATAGTTGCACTGATTAAAAACAACCTGTGGGGCAAATGGGCTGGTCATCAGTGCATGACCAAATGGAGTAGCCACACCTCCAGTACAGACTTGCAAAGAAAAAAAGAAATTTCAGTCAGCACATCCCAGAGTGCAGGTGCTGGTTGCTATGGCTAAATACATGTCAAAGGAAAATACATAGATTGCAACCGCACACCGCTACCAGATAAAGCATTCCAAAGCTCATGCTATGCTTGTTTGATAAATCAGAGACTCTTGGCAAATATATTTTGTACAAAATTATCTGAGCCCATTCACCGAAATCGTCAAGGTGTTCTCTGCAGAATGGGAACCTAACACTATATCCTACCTGTTACGTGCCAGACTTGGCTTCCATATAATCAGGGGGTGTTTTGTTCCACATGCATGTAGTGTCCACTTTGCCTTTTGGCAATACATCGAAAAGCAAGGTTTAAATAGCCCGCCAAGTTCCACCCTCTGACGTAACACGCATCAGGTGACCAGGTAAAAAATGAGCACAACAAAGGAAGGGAGGGGGAATGTGAGGTCAATCAATTTTCAACTATCGTAGATACCAGTGATCCATATAGTTATTATGTTGCAATAAGAATTATACAACAATATCAATCCATAGAAAAAGACAGAGAGAAATAATTATTATATTCATAATCACGAATGACAAGGAACGTAGCCACTCCTGACCTTATATGATGTAGTGGTACATATCTATATCTAAAAATCCTAATATGGGGTCCTGAGGTTTCAAGTCTTCTGTGGAAAAAATAAAAAATAATATAAATAAGCACAAATAAATAAGTACAAATGTAATGTAGTTACAAGAAGCTAGACACTTCGTAGTCTCTGTTTAAGCCTTTTGGCTCCAAAGTCTGGAGTCTATGTATCCAGTAGGCCTCACGTTTTTTGAGCATCTTAGTCCTGTCACTACCTCTACGTGGGTGTGGGACCTGCTCTATTATTTGGAAGCGTAGTTGGGATATATTGTGTTGTTTCTGGTCAAAGTGGAATGGTATAGGAAGTAGCAAGTTCTTTTTCCATATAGTGGATTTGTGCTTACAAAACCTATCCTTCATCCTAGTGGATGTTTCACCCACATATATCAAGCCACAAGGGCATTTCAGGAGATATATCACAAAATTGCTGTCACAGGTAAAAAAAACCTTTTATGGCAAATCTCTCTCCAGTATGTGGATGATTAAAATATTCCCCTTTGATTGCACTAGAGCAGTGTATACACTGCAAACAAGGGAATGTGCTTTTCTTTGGTGTAGATAACGTTCTCTGTTTAGCTATAGCTCTATTGCTTTCTATATCCGCATTTACAATAGTATCTCTGATGTTCTTAGCCCTCTTGTAACAAATCATAGGAATGGTTTGAAACTCCTCTACTGTGGGGAATGCCTTAGTGAGTATGTTCCAATGTTTGTTAATAATGGATCTGAATTCATTGATCCACGGATGGTACGTAACAACAAAGGGGATTCTAGATTTCTTTGGGAAGTATTCTTCTTTCTGTAATCGTTCTCTTGCTGTTCTTAATTGGAGATCTGAATATCATCTCTTTTTAAATTTATTTGTCATTTCTTCAATCCTAGTTTCCCTAGTGATTGGATCTGAAACAATCCTACGTACCCTCTGATATTGAGAGTAAGGTATAGAGTTCTTAACTGTGATAGGATGATTACTAGTATAATGAAGGAGACTATTTATAGCTGTTGTTTTGGTGTAAATGTCAGTTTGTAGGGTGCCATCTTCTCCCTTAATTACCCATGTATCCAAAAAAATGATTTTCATGTCATCCCAATGTAAGGTAAATTGAAGTTCCTTCCATATGGAATTGAGGTAGTTTGCAAATTCTTGGAGGGTCCGAATGTCGCCCCGCCATACGCAAAAAATGTCATCGATAAAACGACGCCATAATATACAATGTTTTTTTACCTTACATTGGGATGATATGAAAATCAATTTTTTGGATACATGGGTAGAAGCCACTAAATTGGTCAGCCAGGACAGTTGCGGTGTGAACGACATTGTTTCACTAATATTTGTCCTTGAAAAGACGCTGTCGCTCATGCAGAAGGGGGCAATGGAGGAAGGAAATCCTGGACATCTCTCTGCACGCCAAGCTGTCAATGTTGGGGAGCCCCAATGACAAAGTTCCATGGAGGTGCAGGAGGAGGATGAGGATGAGAAGCTTCAGGTAGAGGAGGAGGAGGAGGAGTTTGATGATGACCAGGAGGAGGAGGAGACACAGTTGGAGGAGCTGGAGGATGACGATGACACCTTCAGAGACACTCAAGTGTCATAAAATGAAATTTAAAAAAAAAAATGAACAAAGGCTGGATTACATCCAAATTTCACACCCCTTGCTGAGGCAAATGATTAGATCAGGTCTGGTAGGCTGAAATAGTCCGAGAGTGTCTTGCCACTGTTGCTGTCAGCCGGTCCATAAAGTTGCATGCCAAACGTCTCGTGTCATGGGCTGAGCGAACCCAAACTCCCCAAACCAAAACCCCAAAATGTTATTAAAATCCAAAAACTGGGAGAATGTATCCAGAAAACTATCCACTAGCGCTACCTTTAGAGACACTTTTTGTTGCTGCCGTTACCTCAGCAGTACTGCACACCTGCTGTTCTGGAAAACCAAATACGTATATATCTATATATTGGCACCGCGCAACTGGTATATTGATATCCCTTATTCACCTAGATGGTACTTTTAATTCAATAACTTTCCTCTGTAAGATTTAGTATACCACTCAGTTCACCTCTGGAGTGGTAGTTAGCACATATGTCTCAATGTTCCGCACACTCAAAACGCTGTATTCATAGCGTACTGGATTAGTTACACATGTGTTCCTACCTTTCTAGTGGCATGCACAAGGTCTTCAGGGTGTTCGGTGGTTCAGGATACGGTCCCGGTTCTTCCTAGGGACTTTCTCAATTTCTGGAGCGAGCCCCGGCCGGTGGCTCAGCTCCGCTTGCTTGTCTGTAGCTCACGCTCACTCAGAGCATGCGGTGACGTCACCTGTGCTACGGATAGGTAATTGAGCCAAACTTACTAACCTACACGTTTCAAACAACACGGTGTTCTTCCTCAGGGTATTTTTCCAGTTAGGCTCTGTATCCTCCTTTATATCTCCACCTCATTAGCCCCTCTTGCGCCCTTGCGCAACCCGGACATACCCTTATATTCACCCAGGCAGCCCGCCTGAACAGGGCATCGGAGCATCTCATGCTCCGATGCCCTACCTTGCCCTGCGTTGGATCGCGCAGGGCAAGGGCTCTTTTGTTTGCATAACACACTGCCCGGCAGTGAGTTCGGTGATGTCACCGGTGTAATGGGTCGGCTTTAGCGCTGCCCTAGCCGTTTTACTGGCTAGGGCAGCGCTAAAGCCCGCCCATCAGCGCCGGGGACGTCACCGGGCTCACTGCCGGGCGGAAGCCTCCGCCTGGCAGAGCCCGGTACGCCACTGGAACCGGGCTAAATGCCTTTGCCCTTCACAGGGCAAAGAAGGGCATCGGAGCATGAGATGCTCCGATGCCCTGTTCAGGCGGGCTGCCTGGGTGAATTTAAAGGTATGTCCGGGTTCAGCTCTGAACCCGGACAACCCCTTTAAATAATGGCATTACATTCAACTCTAATGAACAGTTGTAATTTCTGATGTTGATACATGTGAATAGTTTCGGGCTGGATCCCATTCCTAACCACTAGTGCTCTACTGTATCACAGCAGCTGCACTCCCACGTAGCCTGGATTAAAAACAAATTAAATATGTTTACACTTACTAGAAGCTGATGGTACTGTAGGGGCCGTCCGGCCTCGACAGTGACGTTATTGACGTTGCTCTGGAACATAAATCCGTACACAATTGTTATAATGACCGAACGTTTTTAATACTAACACTTTATACTAGAGATGAGCGAATCTATTTGCTGCTTCGTAGATTCGTATCGAATTTTGGAAATTTTCTCTTCCGAAGCGAATCCGGATTTTTTAGGGTTCGCTTCGTATTATTCGTAAATCTTCACAAAATTTTGAACGCTAACGATACGTATGAAATGTACACATTCTGTGTGAGGCGGGAAAATGACGATACGCCCCCTTCAGAACTGGAGAAAACCCGCCCGGCCTACCGGGATCTAACTATTTGCAAGTATAGGGAGTGAAGACTCCTCCTTCAGTACTCCACCCTCCTCTGAACCAGTTTAGACCAGCGCTGAACACTGAGCTAGTAGCAAGCATGGCTAAAGAGCTGGGTCCCAACTGGAACCAGATGGCCTTTGGGGACAAGTTCCCTGAACCACCGCCCGCTCCAGACATCAGGGTGTCACACTCTGAAGTGAAGGCAAGTAA